>JAVCKV010073590.1:0-21730 GCA_032274145.1 Herpochondria borealis | reverse complement strand
CATCATTTTATATTGCATGCCAGCCAGTCAGTCAGCCAACCAGCCACTTGACTACTTTGCTAGTACTAAACTACGTAGGTCCTACGTAATTGATATTTTACCTTCAGGAATTGCAGTCTGTTATTGGCGTCACAATCCCACGGACTTGCTCAAGATACGATTTTCGTTCGCCACACGTTTCCTACTATTGTCGTGAGGTTTCTGGATCAACGGGCATCTTTTTTTGGTCGTGGTCTTACCCGGTCATGTGAGAATGGGTCTTGAATGGGTCTTGGTCTGACGGCGTCATGTGTCTATCGACGGCTGTGCAATAAAATCAACAACTCGAAGAACACACAAAATAAAAACACATACTATCAAGACCATCAAATCTGATAAACTCATTCAACATGTCTGGTACTAAAGCCAAGAAGGAAGCTGTGTTTAAAATCCACTCCAAGACTAAGAAGAATGGCACTACTGTTACGGGCCTTGAAGTTAAGCTCGCGGTGGATGTTGAGTCAACTACCCTCGTCAAACTCCTCATGATGGCAATTGAAAAGGCGAAGGCCAACAAGAATGTGAAGCGTACCTCCTTTTTCCCGAAACACGAAGCTGCGATTGCATCTATGTGTGTTCTAGTAAAGGAGGATGGTACAGGCGCCGTGTTGAAACCTGCTGAGCACGAGAAGAAGGAAAAGAAGAAGCTCTCTAAACACGGTTTCAAAAACGGACAGGAATATACTGTTGAAATTCGAAACACCGCCAAGAAACTGAAGAAGGACGATAAACACCAGAGCATGTTTGCCGCAAACGCTAAGGCCACAGAGGAGGCGGAGAAGGAAGCCAAGACGAAGGATAAGAACGACAAGTTAAAGAAGCGCGGCCTCAAAACGAAGGACGATGATGATATGGTGGATGTCGAAAAGGTATGCTCCGAAGTGTGCATGGTTGCAACATGTTGACACAACAAGCATTCTCACTTGGTGCGCGCGCTCTCTCTCTCTCTCTCTCTCTTGCCCCCTTCTCTCGCAATAACGCCCACTCTCTCTTATACATTCAAGCTCGCAAAATCCTGGTGCAAAACTCAGAGCAAGAAGTGTTATGACAATGTTCTCAAAAAGTACCATAAGAAGGAGGGGAAGGAGTACGATGGTGAAGCTTGGGATGATTCGCAGTCCAAAGTTAACTCGGTCGATATGCAGCAGTTCTGCAAAATCCTCTTGCACTTTGAAAAGAATGGAGAAATGAACATTGCCGACGACGTGAAGGGTGATCTCAAGCAGAAGCTGAAAGGAGGAGGAAAGTCTGACCGGAAGGCCAATGCCAAAGGTTTGAAGGACCCACAAATCGAGGTAGAGAATGCGTTTAGGTTCATCGTGAAGAAGAGTGTGCAGACCGAAGAATTAGCAGAAGCAACCGCTTGGATGGAAGGCATTGTTGGCAAGTTGTCTTCGCCGGAACTGAGCCTTCTCCGCAAGCGTATCAAGGAAGCCAAAAAAACGGTTTTGACAAACGCTGAGAAGGAAAAGCTTATGGGCATGCACTGTATATGGGTACCGGTCAAACCACTCCGAGATATTCTTACGGAACTCAAGGGTGGCAGCTTTGACACCAAGAAGAAACCCGAAGAGCTATCCAAAAGCATCAGAGAAAAGACGATGGCTGGAGTTCTCGATGGGAACCAGTTGGTGGTTCTTCGTGCACTGATCAAGGAAAGCACGTACTGGGACAAGAAATCGAAATCGAAGCTCCTAGGTTTGGACGTCATCAAAGGAAAGCACTTGACTCAGCCACCAGAAGGGATCAGCGGAGTGAATTATGTGGTGATTCCAAAACAAGACATGGACTACAGACGCTGGAAAATTGTGCGATTCTTCGGCAATGGGTTGCATCAGGAGAAGGCGAATCTTTGGACGATTTTGGGGAAGGTGAAAACAATCGGGCTCAATCAACTTCTTAACATTGATGTCAAAAAAGACAAAGCCACGAAGAAGCTAAAACTTGATGGGAAGGGCTACGATGGAACGACCAAGAGCGCGAAGAAGTTTGCATTTCAGGAAGAGTTGATCAAGCACGGAATGCGGACTTTGAACGATCATGTAAAGGAGACCAACCTGAAGGGCGAGTATTCAAAGTCAGTCAGATCTTTGGTCGAGTCAAGCACTGGCATCGGGATCCCCGCCAAGGATGCTGACTGGCAAGAAGTTCTGGAAATTGCAGGTGTAGAACTCCTTGCAGGCCTCGGTTTCATAGGTCAGGAGATGATTGATGGCGTGATTCCATCCCCAGCAGTGATCTGGACGACATTCAAGAGTGTTAAAAAAGCATGGAAAGGTAGCAAGGATGGGTTTGACAATTGGAGAGCTCGCGAGTTTATCAAGATTGCACCTGGACACACTGCCGACATTACCGGTGTTCTCGATAAGTCACTAACCTTACATATCGTGGACGAAGCTTTGTACAGCTTCCGAAAGATTGGTGGCGTCGTTGCCAATGTGGCGTCTGCTGGTGCAGCCAGTGTCGCCATCTTAGTAGTCGGCGCCGCTTGCAAGGCTGTGCTCATGGCCATCAGTTTGAAGAGGATGATCGACGACCGTAAGAAGTTTTCGACACTTGTGCTTGCCTTTCGAAAGGAGCTAGTGACCTATGGGCAGGGTAAGAAGTTGGCCCAACCGCCTATCTGGACCGATCCCAAGGCATTTCGCACACTTTTGTCGGATAACCTGACCCCTTCCCTGGCTGCATTTCTTATGACGAGCGGCCACTTTCTGGTTGGCGACTTGGGTTGCTTTTGTGAGCTGACACAATGGGGCCCTGAAAAAATGAAAGAGTATAAGGCTACCTGCAAGAAGCTGACGGGCTTGAGAGATCACGCGAAGTATATTATTCGAGAGACCGACTTTCAATACAAAATCAATTCTGCAATTCCAGAAGGACCAGAACGTGACGATGTAGTGGGCACCTTGCAGTTTGTTTATGCTGATAGAGAAGAGTTCTTCAAGAAGCGCGTGCAGAAGTTGAAGAAGAAGGAACTGAAAAAGCAACGAGAGGCGAAAGAGAAACAGAAGGCGAAGAAAAAGAGTGAAAAAATTGACGGTAATGTCCACGTCGTTGATCTTGCGTTCAAAAAGAAAATAAGCTACGATCGGTACGCTTACCGCGACGGCGACGACGACGACGACGACGACCAAGCTATGGCTACTGCGGTGTGTAAGAATGGGGCTGGCGATGACGAGCCGCAGCAAGTGTATGCCGTGGACATAATCCTGCCTGATGTCAAGTGAGGGCCAAATTCGAAAATAGGATGATCTCGATCGCCAATTGCATCCAACCTAACATTTGTGATGGTTACATAATAGTATTATTATACATATATAAGTCAATAATACAGCTCTTATCAAATGCTCGGTATGCCATCGCATCCCTGGGCACCATGAGGCAAGCCAACTCGTCTCGTTTGGAAACACACATGCACAAAGCGCGAGAATTCTCTCCTATCGACCAAGACGCTCGGAGCCAAAAATGCACCATCCACTACCAGGTAAGCTCTCCCCGGAATTAAGGAGGAGCAAGGCACTGAGAGGGGGCTGGTTCTATAAATAAGCTGTTTCCAGAACAGACCTACGAACTCTATCCGGCCACTACGCCCGAAATATTGCTACCGCCTCTGCGATAGACAGACATGCTTACTTATCGACAGCGATCAGCTTGCAAACACCGAGGAACTTCGGCGGATTGGAGGAACCTCCCCACTGGGTTATCCCACTTGGTTGTTTCGTGTAAACAGTCAGCGTCCTCTTGTCAGCCCATCGGTGGTTATGTGAGGACTTGCAAGGTGCGACCAAGGCGCGCTTTGAGCACCAACAATACACCACCGTCCACTCTGCTCTCAATTTGATCGCAACCCCGCGACACCATGTCGGATGTACAGCTGGATCGGTCCTCTTCACGGAAACCGCAATCATCACTTTTTCACGGCATGGTCTTCTTCAACCACTGCGCTTCCATCGAGGACAGGTAGTTGGTTGATCAATCCCAGATTAGCCTGGGGGTTTGTAAGTGTAAGCTCTTGTACATGGGCATGCTGCTTTTTAAATTGAGGCGATACTTCTCACGATCCTCGTTCCACATGCAGGATACCTGTCTGTACACGGAATCGGCGGAAGCATTTCGCTGAAAAGGCATCCTTGCACGCGACAGAATCGCAATGAGTAGCAACTTCGAATTATTGACATACGAAGCCAAGATATGAGCAAGAAGCAAAAGGCAAAATAATGAGGTATCTGGCAGCTCTGGAGCTTTTCGTCGCAAGCATTTCCGTCCAAAAACGGCGACACGGGAGGTCGCCTAGCTAGACCTGAAAACGCCAGTCCTCCCACGTCGTGGACACTAGTCAACACCGAATTTGTGTGACGAGATGGACTGGGATCACAAGGTCTCTGGACTTGTGTCTGGTGGAACACTGGGTCGCTTGGAAACATATGGCTAGCACCTCATTGAACATCATCCCACGACTGCCACTGCGAATTACCGGGTACAGCTACGCAAAAGCTACTGTTGATTGATAACCCGGAAATCCGCGGGAGAAATGCGATCAGAGTGGTTCGGATTTCCAGATTTGGATTTGGCAGATTGCAAAGATCCAGTTCTCATGCCAGGCCAGATCAAACACTCTCCCATCTATTGACCAACATATATATGCAAGCTGTCGCGATGTCAGGTTCAGCAAATAACGACGAAGCTTGGAACAAAACGTTTGAAGCTCTCGTGAAGTTCAAGCTGAGGTTTGAACACGTGCCACTGAACAGTGTAAGTTGCTGTGATCGTGTTGAGATGAAGCTTTAATGAATCCACTTGCGCAACTAAACGCTCTTTGTAGTCAGATGATCCGGAGCTCTACCTATGGATAGTAGAACAACGGCGAGAGGAAGAGATGGGAAAACTCAGCTTTGAAAGATACTACATCAAGTTGACGTTTATTATCGGACTCGAGTGGGAGCAGGAGTATCCTACATCGGGAAAGCCTGGCGCGGAGACAATCGTTGGTGGTGGAGTTATCGAGAAACAGAAATGTGCTTCCGTTGAGCGTGATCGGAAGTGGACATACAAATTCAAGGCTTTAGAGAAGTTCAAGGCTACGCATGGAGATCTCAAAGTTCCAGGAGCAGTAAGTCACACCCATTCTGTCAAAAATCCTGGTGTGAACTCTCTCTAAGCTCGTCTTTGCATACACTCATAGTATGAGAACAACCCTCTGCTTTCTCTCTACAAGTGGGCCAATGATCAGAAACGCAGTCATAAAGCTGGGAAGCTGAATTCGTATCGATACAAGAAATTGCAGGCTATTGGAGTTGGCTGGAGCGATACCTCCCCAACAAACATTAGTAAAAGCACCAGAAGGAAAAACGGTAACCCCAGTGGTAGATTGTATAACAAGTGTCATAAGGTTATGCTTGGATCCAAGCGGCGGATCCGTGATGGGGAGCAGAGATGGGCGAAGAAGCTGGAGATGTTGAAGAAGTTCAAAGCCACACATGGCCATCTTGTCGTTCCTTCGGTAAGTCACCGCAGTGTTGGATAATGTTGCTCTACTGGTGAGCGTTCATTCACGTGCAGCCAAGCAGGATGCACCTGTCTACAAATGGACTATCGATCAAAGAAGCTACTACAGAAGAAGCAAGCTGATTAAAGGTCGATGGGAAACATTACAAGCTATTGGGTTTAATTGGACTGGAAAGAAGAAATTCAGCGCCACCCAGCATGCAAACGAGAGCACACAAACGAGAGCATAAACATGTTGCCGTACCAAGGGTAAGTACAATACCTCATGTCGTGAAAGTGAAGACTACTTCCTCAACATCCTTACGTCTAGGTGGATAACAAAGAATTGCATAGCTGGGAACAAAAACGGCAAATCGACAGTGGAACTTTGGAGAGTCCGAGAACAGGAAGCTGCTAAGACTGGAAATAGCCCTGACCTCCCAGAATTGCCAAGAGCAGGAGAGGAACAGATTTTGGGACAGACGCTACGACAACTCAAGGCCCATAAAGAGAAACATGGCCACATTCGTGCATCAAGGGTAAGAGACGAAGAGAATGGCCTCAATCAATGATCACCTATTCAGGTCGCTAACATTGATTGGCCCGTACTAGGATGCATACAAATTGCTTGAGCGTTGGCTGCGACAACAGCGACGTGCCTTTCGTGATGGAAGGCTTGTCGAGGAGAGATTGGGTCGAATGAATGACCTTGAACCACTGTGGATAACCCCGAAAGCCATTTGCATGGCTCAAGATCGATGTTTTGCCTCTAACACGGAAAATTCGCGCGACAGCAAACGGAAGCTCAATGGCTGTGGAGACGAATCAGCAGCAAAGGTCGATGACGAATCATCTATTCGTCCCAGGTTTACTCCTAAACAGCGCCCCCCGCATCCCTAGCCCGATTAATGCAGTTTCAATTCCAACCTGGACTACAATTCTCACATCAGACTTGAATGGTGTTACCAAGAGACTGCGGAACGGCGACATTCCTGACGAAGATGTGGCGTACATAAAAATCCAGCGACACTGATTTGTGGATGAAGTAGGTAGATAATGTTCATCCCAATAGATGTTGAATCAATTGCTCTTCTAGCTGTTTAAGATATGCAAGTAAAGCCTTTTATTCTTTCAAGCCCTCCAGACTGCGTGAGGTCTCATTATAGTCTAATCCACCTTAAGCGCGGCGTGTACTTACCGTATTTGTACCAGACTTGCTGATTGTCCGGACTTCTACAGGTAACGAAGAAACAACAAATTTTCGCCGCAGTAGTAGCATCATAGGGCCCGGAGAGCAAAGGCGAACAGACACTTGTAAAGCACGATAGATATGGAGGAAGTCTGGAGAGGGAGGTTCTTCGTATAATACTTCAGGTATTATGTTCACAAAATACTAATTGTACCTCATTTGAAGAAACAACTTGGAACGAAGATGAAGGTCGTAGCGGGAAATAAGAATATTGGAAAGCGCCTCTTCGGCGAGGAAGGAGAGCAGATACAATTCATTATTGGTCAGTCGACCGAACGTATGCTCATTGGTGAGTTACCCGTTTTATCAGATAATGATATGAATCATTGGCATGAATCCGAACGGCAGCACCGGTCTGTGGACTCTCCGAATTGGCATGGCGTCAGCGATGCCGTCGTTGCTGCCACGACCATGGTCCAAGAAATATCCAGATTGGAGGACATTCGGAGAGTTTTCATATGGGACGAGAGTCTTGCCATCTTTGAGAAAGTAGTGTGTGGATGGGAGGAAGGCGACAAAGTGCTTGTGTCTTCCGCAAATGCAGCGAGTGACTCGCCCTTTGTATCCAACCATCCTTCCAGGCTTGCAATCGGAGCCACAAGAGGGTTACTCTTTTGCTCGACGCTTTTTGGAGCGTCTCAAGACGAGATCGATATCCACGAGTCGTGGGATATAGTGCAAGTTCCTCTCAAGTCTGACGAAGGTCGCCTGCTGGCAACGTTGAGGATGCTACCTCTCGTGGTTGGGCGACAAGACATCAATGTTACTGTTGTCATCATCAACGGAGGATATTCTAAACAGGGTTCAATCAATATCATCTTCCAGGAAATGGAAAGTCTCGGAGTCGAATATGGAACATACAAAAGCGGGTGGAATCCCATCAACATGGGACAGTTCTGGTCTATTGGCCGCGCATTCGAGACGTATCATGCCGAGCTTCGCTACGCATTTGCAAAGTTTGGGCACGTCTATGGAACTGACGAGGTTTGGCTCCTGACTCACAATCCCATTGCTGTCGTGTCTCAATCGGTTCGTTCCGACGAGCGCCGAGCCTTGTGTTGGAAGCCCAAAACCATAGTTGACAACGTGCGATGGATCATTTGGGGCGATACGTACAAGAGTGAAGGAGGGTCCTACTACCGCAGACCAGTAACAAAGATCCAAGATATACTGAAGATGGATACCGAGTTGCTACCACCTCTGAGGCGTATCCCTAGCTGCAAAAGAAGCATGATGGCCTTCACGGGAGACACCGTGAACCATAACGACGGAACGTGACGCTACGAAGATGCTCCGGTGACGACAAAAATTGCATGCAAGAGCAATGCTGCCATGTCTTGTACTGACGCTGCAGCAATGATAGTAGTACATAAATTGAATGCAACAACTGTGTCCTCCTCGAAGTACTAAAAAGCTTGGGCAAAAGATAAACAAAACATCAAGAGCAACCACGAATAGCGATAATAGATGACCAGAAGTGCCACCAACATCGTGCACCTTCTTGTGGATGATTGGCGCTACTTCATATCTGCACACTACCTATGCGTTGACATGGACGCACTGCACCTAGCAATGTTTCATTCCGTCTCATTCCAAACCACGCGCTATTTCTAGCGATAAAGGAGTGACTGCGAAAATGTGACATTTGTTTTCGCTGTTACACGTAGAAATGTGGTACGTTTTCTACAAATCGCTATTGTGACGTCACGCTAGCGTCACGCAATGAACCCAACCGTAGAGACCTCGTACGTTAAGGCACGCGCCTGCGTTCCCATCATCCAAGCGGCCACTCACGCAGTCCCATCCGCTATGATCGCTAATGCAATCACGAGCTATCTGTGCGCAGTGCGACGGGTCTTCCTTTTCAAGAGATATGATCGTTCGTCGTCCCTGCCACAAGCTTGGCACAAAAATTCCTGCATCCAGCGCAAGCGATCTCTCAAAAGGTCTCGTGCAGGAATATTATGCATGGAACCCGGGTTTCTAGCTTGTGATTGATTTACAACAGGAAAGCACATCCGAAAACCTCACATAAATTTGATTGGAATCAGCGCTGACTTTAAGAAGATCTATATTCTAAGAACCATCATGACTAGAAGCACCATGTTGCCCAGTCTTGTAAGACTTCTCTTCTTTGGAAATGTCTTGAGTACATTGAATAATGCTACAGTAGCAACCGACACGGACTGGTTATTGAGCGAACCTGGAGAGTCATGTGATACGGCATGTTCGGTAACAGATGGAGGCAGCTGCAACGTACACGCCATGAATCGAATCGACAGCGAGACACGCATACAATTTGTGGGTTCACTGGTCGCCACTTTGTGTGCAGACTTTGAGGGGGGCCTTATCTTTGGTAACGAGCCTGTGTTTTATGGCAATGGTAACTGTGTCCATTTGAATACCGGAGAGACTACTTCTTGCGAAGAAAACGTTGGGAGCGAACAGCGATTTTGTTGCTGTGGTGATAACTGTCCTGTAGCGGAGGAGGAGCTTCTAAAGGAGAGTCCGGAGGAGAGTCCGGAGGAGAGTCCGGAGGAGAGTCCGGAGGAGAGTCCGGAGGAGAGTCCGGAGGAGAGTCGTACAGCAGCAACCGACACGGACTGGGTATTGAGCGCACCTGGAGAGTCGTGTGATGCGGCCTGTGTAGTGTCAGATAGGCGCCGTTGCAACGTTGAAGCCATGGATCGAATCAACAACGAGACACGCATACGATTCGTGGGGTCGCTGGTTGGCGCATTGTGCGTAGGCGTTGAGGGAGGCCTTATCTTTGGAAACGAGCCTGTGTTTTATGGCAATGGTAACTGTGTCCATTTAAATGCTGGAGATACTACTTCTTGCGAAGGAAACGTTGGGCGCGAACAACGGTTCTGTTGCTGTGGTGATGACTGTCCTGTAGCGGAGGAGGAGCTTCTAAAGAAGA
Source organism: Herpochondria borealis (assembly GCA_032274145.1). Classification (NCBI taxonomy): domain Eukaryota; phylum Rhodophyta; class Florideophyceae; order Ceramiales; family Ceramiaceae; genus Herpochondria; species Herpochondria borealis. The sequence goes on along the minus strand of JAVCKV010073590.1, from coordinate 12,035 downwards.
TTCCGGAGGAGATTCCACAAGCAGAGGGCCACCACTGGGTTTTGGGGGGTCCTGGCGAAAGCTGCAATAAGGGGTGTGGAAATATTGAGGGGACTTGCGACCCCGATGCATCATCAGGCATAAACTCTCGTGCGAAAATTTCTTATGTTGGTAGTTTGGTGGGTGTGACCTGTGAGAACTACGCACAAGGAGCATTGTTCGGCAACGAGCCAGTCTTTTACGGGACCAATTTCTGTGTCCATCTTAGTCCGACAGAGTCTACGACCTGTGACAAAGGAATAGGCGTTGAACAGCGATTTTGCTGCTGTGGCAGCAAATGCCCAATTTCCGAGGAGAATTAAGGTAGAACAATTGTGATGCCGATACAATAGATCACAACTCTTGTCCTGGATCTTGATTATTTGGAAGAACTAGTTCAAGTTGTCGTAGGTCGGGCACTTATTGTGCCGCCAGAGCGACATTTGTCGATCGCTTAGACGCGGTCGGATGGAACAACCATGGTCAGATTCTTCTATGGAAATAGACCATTGAGGTTCTCTCCGAGCCACAGTGCAAAACCACAACAAAAACCCAACCACGCAAACCTCGGAAGTCTACGACAACTAGATTTATAAACCTGGCGGTAACGCCGTCAAGCTGTCTCAGCTCGACGTGAAGCTAGTTCCTGTCAGCTAACGAACATTGCCACTCGAGGCGCATCAAGCTAGTTAGTAAACCTGCGAGATGCCCGTTTGTTAGGTCGACCAGTTCTATTCAATAGCCCATTATGGAAGCACCGCCGAAGGTGCACCAAGTATGAATGGTATAGTTGTTTGTAGCTTTTTCAGAATACAGAAGCATTCAGTTTATTTACACGAGAGCCTCGCACGATCTGGAGCAAACCTTAGCGTCTACTCTTCGCACGTTCCTCGGCATGCATTATCTTGCTCACGGCACTACACAAGATACTGTACTATCATTCTTCTCAGTGTCTTCCCATTTTACACCATCGTGCTGGTGAGACTAATCCCTCGCTTCCTGCTGAAGCCTCTTTTTATCAAGGGCCATCACCTTCCATTGCGAATCTCCTCTCGGGATATTCGGTAAATGACACCCAAGACGCCGCTCACGACGCCGCTGTCTCCCAAAGAGAGCCGCCATTGTCACTTGAGATCCCAATGACTCCACAAGGGACACAAGGGCATGAGTGATATTTCCGATCAACAACCATGCCCTTCAAGGCGTTGCGTCGAGAGGGCATACTTACGTGCAAAACGGTATTCCTAACAGCATTGATTCAAGAGGACAACGATCAGCACCCGAGTCATGAAGAAATTATAACCATGAGCCGAGTTTTGTGGGCTTGTATGTTGGTGTGGGTGTTTGGTCACTGAGAGGGTCACCAGATGTCCAAGAATGACGGAAAGACTTGATTGCGACATAAAATGTACATACTCCACACGATAAATTCCGGTCATGCAACAGCTACATTTTGTCTTGATCAGGCATCGGACAAACGTCCTATGTCATTGTGTCTGGCATAAGTCATAATGTCCGAATGCAAGCACATGACTTCACAATTCAGAAGCTAGACGTACCCTTCAAAATGTGCAAGCTAGCTCATTCCAAATGAACAGCGAGGGACACATCAAGCTAATCGATCCAGAGACTAAACTTCACTCAATTAATTGATACTATCAAGCACATATGGCATCGCATCGCAGGGACGCGGACGACGACGACGACGACGAGGTCCTCATCGTTCACGCCAGAGCCCATGAGCTAGAGTCCGACGATCACGTCTATTTTGACCATTCCTACCTCCAGGACAGCGTACGAAAACAACAACGACATAGATCTAATACTATGCACACAACCTTGGCAGTCATGGTCCTCTGCGCTCTTTCCGTCGTAGCCATGTTTGGCTCGACGACGGCAGTGATGGAAGAAACTCTTCCGACGCGTCAATTACGCAAAACCGAAACAGTTGCAATTACTGAAGATATCACTACAGTTACAGTCAGTGATAGTGACGATTCGACCATTGATATTGATGTAGTTGCATCATCCAATGCAACTGTAAACGTTGGAAACTCCGTCCTGGATCTCTTTCTGGAGGTTCAAAAAGAAGTGGTCGACATGATTGTAGAAGCTGAGGAGGACACAGAGTTGCGAGGGGGAAAGCAAGGCAATGGCGAGACAGACGTTGATGTCGTGTTTGAGGAAGAGTCTAACAGCGCTCAAGGGGCAACCGAAGCAGATGACAAAGAAGAAGAATCTGGCGACGCCAGTGAGCATCAATCGGAGTCGTCTGCAGTGATGGAGCAGTCAGGTGACACCGCCGAACAGCGATCAGTCGATACACAGGAAACAGATACTGCGACAGAGAGCTGATTCTGCAGTGTTTTCACTATGTACCATACACGTACTCACTTGACTCTTTCCTGGCTATTACGACTGTCGACGGCTCGCGCTGACTTATCTATATCTTTTGTATTCGTCGCGGTAGTAAAACTACTTTACATCTGACTTTGATACTAATCTGCTTCTTTACAAGTTATGTATTGTGTTGTTTATGTTAAAAAGGGTATAGGATCTGACTGGGTACATGACACGATGTGTTCGTGGCTGTGACAAGTCAATAGGAGCTAATCGCGCTCTTTCGGTATGTTGGCCTTGAAGGAGAAGGGGTGGAACTTCTTCCTGATGCTGTGGTTGTGTTGCCATAGATTCGTTCCCGTGGCTCGGACGGTTCACGCAAGGCGTCATCACCTCGGGCTGGTTGTTCATACACATCATCGCGACCCTCAGACTGCTCTGCAGCCTCTAGATTGGCTCTGAGCAAATCCATTCGCACCTTTTCGGCTCGTCGTTGCAATGATTCATTGCTAGTGCTATTCGAGGGAGACGGCTGGTCACCACGTGAGAATGATCGTCGTTGCTGTACCTTGCGTTGTTCTTTCACTTGTTTTTCTGCGACTTCCTTCTTCATGAGTTCCAACATTTGCTTTTGGGATCTGGCCCATCTCATTTCCGCGTTGGCTTCTGGAAACGACATTGTGGGGGAAGACGCTTGCTTTTTAGCTTTGAAGAACTGTTTTGCCAAATCGTTTCGACGTGTGCCGTCGATGCGTGCCGCAGCTTCTCGCATACGGTAAATCTCCTCACGAGACTCGGACGAACCGAGACTGGGAAAGCTCTGGATTGAATCCAACACAACAGGGTGAGCCGATGACACTCTTGTGTTATTTTTCACTTCACTTGGAGACGACGACGATGACGACTCGCTGCGAGTTTGGAGCGCTGCTTGTGGAAGAGTACGCCTAGGAGCGACATTTGGTGATGCAGTGATGAATTTCTTGTGAGCGGCAACCATGTAGCGTGTCCTGGGGGACACCGCTGATGAAGAGGTGACGGCTGGGGGCTGGTGTTCCACGTTGTGTTGAACTGGACTCTTGTTTACACGGGGGCGCTCCCTCTCTGGTTTCGGTCTATTAGCAGCGCCGTTCTTGACTTGAGTTGTTGAACTTGACCAAAGTGAGGCAGTTTCAGAGCCAGGAAAATCAAAACCACCTGCTTCGTACTCCTCCCTCAAGAATCCGTATGGACTGATTTCTTTCAGTTTTTGCTGGGAGCCAAGACTGCTGCTTGATTCAGCTACAGGCATTTTTGACGATGAAGAAGAAACCGATGGTTGTTCGGATGCCGTGCCCACCGTTGAGTCAAATCTCACGAATAGCCTTCGTTGAGACGCCGATTCTGTAGTCTTGACACTTTCACTTGTGGATGGGTTACGTTGCGCCTTGGAGTCATTATTTCTTCCATGTTTAGGAACTTTATCAATCCATTGATTTCCAGGGACAGATAGATCATCTCGATTCCTTGGGGACGGGCTTGGCGACCTATGAGCTCTTTCCTCTAAGACCCTCTGGTGCATCACATTTGGAGGTCGCGACAAGGAGTCATCGTTTCTTCCGTGTTTAGGAACTTTCTCAATCCATTCGTTTCCAGCTACAGATACTGCATCTCGATTCCTTGGGGACGGGCTTGGCGATCTACGAGCTCTTTGCTCCAAGACTCTTTGGTGCATCGCATTTGGAGGTCGCGACAACCCAAGCTGTTCACTTCCGCACTCTTGACTGTGACTCGTCGAAGACTGATGACTGAAATCATCCAAGCAAGATGACAAACTTGGGACCGTACTCTCACTCTGGATCGACATTCCACGGTGCGTTCCAGCTTCAGGATGTAAGCTGGTTGGAATTTCATCAACCCACTGACTCCCAGGGCCACGATTCAGGGATGACGGATGTGGAGACTTCGCCCTCTGGTTCGACAGTAGTAGATTTCCCGCTTCAGGACGCAGTGAGTCAGAAGCCTGATCAACCGGTTGATCCTCGGGTTCTCGATTCAAGTAGCTTCGGGACGGGCTAGTATTGACGCTCTGGCTTGACGTAACACGACGCTTTTCGTGTTCTTGTTGCGGAACCCCTCGAGATGCATCACCCCGTTTCCTGTCAGAGGCACGAGGCGACTTACTAGACCTCCGCCTCGTAGCTCCGACATGTTCTTGACGATTAGTCGCACGATCCTCCTCCGCCCTAGATCTCACAGAGTTATCGCGTGTTGCCTTTGGCGATGGACTTGGGGACCTTCGAGTTCGAGGCGACCGTGGAGGCGGTGAGCGTGTTTGCTGCTCGAAGTTCTCTCCTTCTTCTTCAGTTGGGGAAAAGAAGCGTGCAGATCTCTTTGTGGGGGAAGTTTGATGCTTGCTTTGAGGCGTTGAGGCAACAGTGGAATCCTCTCCATCAGTCAGTGAGCCAATCTCCCAAAAGTAACGTGGCGATTTCCTTGGCGATTTCCTTGGCGACGAGGCCCCATTTGCGTTGTTCGATAACGCAGGAGAGGAAGGCTCTCGTTTCGTATTTCCAACTTGAGAGAAGTATCGCGGCTTTCTCCGAGATGGTGAGCCCTGTTGTAAGCGACCCAACGACGATGAACGATTGCTGGATGCACTTGCATCGTCACGCTGCTGTGCAGAGGTTGGACTGGGAGGGAAGAAACGAGGAGATCTCACAGCTGGGGAAGTTGACCTGCCACGAATCCCTGGTGATCGTCCGGATGGCGAGACCACTGACAAAGAGGAGTCCTTCTGAGTCGTGAGTTCGTTGGAGAATGAGGGCCTCGAAGCGTCCTTCTGCGCTGTTTCTTGAGACGGGTTCTCCGTTTCTGGTTCAGGCGACGATCGTGATATTTCTAACGATGCCACTTTCGTCAGGAGCACCTCGACTGCGTCAGCTTCAACTTCAATTGATTGTAATGATGAACAATCTAAACTCACACCAAGTGGCGAGCTCAACGAGCCGTCTCCGCCGAACCTTGTTTGTTGATGCTGCTGCGACGCTACCGACTGGGGCGTTGAATATTTCAGACCCACCAAAGACGAAACTAAGGATCCCCCTCCTTCAGATTGTGTGCTTTTCGGGACAGCTCTTGGTTTTGGTTGTGACCTCACCGAGTACGGAGTAGTTGAACGATCAAGGCTCACCCCCAATGGTGAGACTAGCGAGTCCTCTTCTTCAGACTGTGCAAGTTGCGGCACGAATCTTGGTTTTGGCTGCGACCTTGCTGAATGTGAAGAACGATCAAGACTCGCGCCCAGTGGCGAGACCAATGGACCCTCTCCTTCAGATTGTACAAGTTGTGCAAGTTGCGGCACAATTCTCGAAGAACGATCAAGGCTGGCACCCAGTGGAGAGACCAACGATTCTTCTTCTTCGGACTGTGCAACTTTCGGCACCATGATCGGGTTTGGTCTCGAGGTTGCTGAATGCGAAGAACGATCAAGGCTTGTCCCCAGAGGCGAGATCATGGAGTCCCTGCGCGATGGTGACATTTGACTTTGAGATGAAACTATAGATGCCCTCTCTGCGAACTTTGTCTTTAGATCTTCTTTGGAGGTTGGTTTAGATCGTTGCTTTGACTGTAGGGCTTGGCGAGTCTCCCTCAGACTTCGTTCGAAATCCGATTCAAGCGCAGTGTCCTCAGAATGCGATGTGACAGCCTCGGCCTCTCTGATATTTGGCGCTGACGTGTTGGCTCTCGATTGTGGTGTGACTCTCGAGTGTGGGGTGGTGGCGTGAGTACTACCCCTTGAAGACGAAGCAAGTGGAGACTCGAACGAAACAATAGTTTCTCCCATAGACGCTGATTTCGTAGCAGAAACATCACTCTTCAGTTTGGATGGCGAAGCATGAAGCATCTTGCGATGATACTTTAGTTCATTTTCAAATGAGGCTCCGGGGGCGACATCACCAAGCTCGGTCACTGTCGAGGAATCGACAACCTCATCATCCACATCATCATCCGACGTGATGATTCGGAGCTTGGACTTGAGGGCACGACGTGTGCCCTTCAAATCCCGCTCGAAGGATGATGAGGAGACAACAGATAATTCATATTCAGATGACATTGCCTGCAAGAGGTCAGAAGTCCTTTGGTGTGGAAGCTGCGACGAAAGTTGCGAACTTGCTGGAGATTCTGGCTCCTCCACACATGTACTCTTGTCGTCACCACTTTTGGAGAGATGCAGGATCCCCGTGCGCGACCAACGCACCTCCGACTTTGCCTTGCCTTCTAGTTCGTCGAAAAACGCATCCGCTTCCCTCTCTTCTCGTGAGGTGCCGTTGTTTTTCACCTTTTTCAACTCTTCTCGCAGCCACACAGCCTCGGCTTCAAAAGATTCACGTTCAAACTGCAACTTGATAATGGCATCCTTGGACTGCAATTGATCCTTTCGAACTTCTTGTACACGATTGTGCGATGCCGACAGTCGTTCTCGGTAGGCTCGATTCTTGGCTTCGAGCTGTCGCAACGATTGCTGTTGGCGCAACAACATGGCTCGCATTGTTACCAATGTGTCTTCATCTTCCATAATGGCTCGACTTGCACTGACGGGTGAAATGCTTCTTTTGTGTTGTGCTTCGCTGGATGCGTGCATCATACTTCCGCCAGAGAGGCCATGGTTGCTCCCAGATAGACTTCTTGCATGCGTGCTTCCTGGTAGACCATGGTTGCTCCCAGAGAGGCTTCTTGCATGCGTGCTTCCTGATAGACCATGGTTGCTCCCAGATAGGCTTCTTGCATGCGTGCTTCCTGATAGACCATGGTTGCTGCCAGATAGGCTTCGTGAGTGCATGCTTCCACCATGGTTGCTCCCAGAGAGGCTTCTTGCATGCATACTTCCAGATAGTGGACCATCATGATTGCTTCCAGAGAGGCTTCGTCGATCATTTGCGTGCATGCTCTCAGATAGAGCACTAATAGCACCAATTGGCGATGGACGTTCTGTATTGTTGTTGTTGTGAGCAGAGTTGTTGTCTCTGGATTCATCGTCGTCCGTCGTCTCTTCAACTGTACTCAGAAGGACAACTCGCTCCGGAATAGGAGATGCCGCAGAACGTCGTTGTCGTCCACGTGGAGATGATTTCGACGACCTCGGCGATGGGGGAGCATTTCGAAGGTAGAAATCAGTATTGTCTGTATCCGTGTCGTCCTCGTCCGAGTAGCAGCTAACATCGTCGTCATAGTCATCATCATTGTGATAATAACCGTCTTGACTGTTGTGTTTGTGAAAGCCATGCTCTTGATATTGATGATACCCTGTTTCAAGGAGCATGCTATCGTCGTGGGCTTCAAAGTCGAACCGCCGATTGCTGCTCTTTGGAGTATTCGAGGGGGTACTTTTTGGAGTATTGTTGGGGTGTTCCTCGTCGCTTTCCTCCTCCTCCTCCTCTTGTGGTGGTGGTACCTGATAATCCATGGCGGATTTCACGTCGAATTGAGCAATCATTTTAAGCGACGGACCGGACTTGATCGAGTTGTTATCTTCTCCTCCTTCGCGACTATTGTTGCCACTATTCGTCTCTTCCGAAGTTGTTCCATGCAGATACTCGCCCTCTGTCACAAAGAGAGTATTGATTGGTTTGAGATCAATGGGATTGGCGTTATTCTTATTCTTGCCTCGTTTCAGCAATCCTCGTTGAGATCGCTTGTTGTAATAGCGGGGGCGTAGTTTGCTCAGAACAGCTTGTCCGCACATGCCCTTGCCAATGCCCTCAATGTCATAATCATAGGCCAAGGAGCTGTAGGTACTGCTTGACAATGACGACGATTGAAACGACATGGTGATTATTGCGCTTCCTTCAGGAGAGCAGATGACACGTAAGTATATATGCTCTTGGTTGCTGCCAAATAAGAGATAAGATCTTCACTTAGCGTTCCAGAATGTGCTTGCATCTACAAAAAGTGAGAGAGTTTCATCCTATTTTGCACCGCCAAAACTAGTATACAAGTATTGATGAATGTAGATGAGGATTTATTATATGCTATTCAAATACATATAAAACGATGCAAACGGCTGGCGATGTCTGTCCAACCATCTGTATACTCACATCGCCATGTCCGATTACTTAGGGGCAAAACGGAGTATTATGCCAATTGAGTCCAAATGTCCAGCACGGCGGGCTCTTGTGACCTGCAAGATATCTGAATTTCCAAATTCTGAAATTTGGATTGCAGATTCACTGATGAGGGTCGAATCAATCAATCGACAACCTATTGTGCTCATGCCAGAGACTGACTACTCATCTAACAGCTCATATTGTAGCATGAGTTGATGTATAGTACGGGCGGCGTGCGGGTGAGACCCTCCGGCGAGTCAGTCAGTCAGGCAGTCCTGTGCTGCTGCCGAAAATGTGAAGCACACTTCGTTGTCGTTCTTCTGGAGGAGCGATGGGGTAATTCTCGACGAACTCACTCTCCGCTCTATTGCGGAGTGTCTTGACGACTCGCTACTACATCAGCTGAGATGTGATTGTGATTGATGTCATCCAATCTGTGGGCACTGCAGCGATACACATACTCAGGAGCATTCTTGGGAGCGCGCGGCTTTCGGAGTTGAGAGAGTCTGCTACTAATTCATGTATCAATCTCGATGCGTATGCTACAGGGCATGACGGAATCAAGGTCAGATGTATTATTGTTTATTCCTTGCCATTGAGGCTGCCTAAACAAAATTACTTCTATATTGAGGTATTCTCCGTCAATGGTCTCTCATACATATCATGATGGCTGGGCCTACAATCAATACACGTAACTAATATTCCATCACCTTTTTGCGACGCCGCAGTGTCGAGTACAAGATCTACTCTCCCTGAGTAGTGTACATACACCAATATGTTTCTATGATACTGTGGCGGTACTACCTTCCCAGTCAGGGACCCCTTACCATAGCACCAAGACAGCAGTCGCCTCTAGCTCTCCATTGGAAGCGAAAGAGCAGAGGGCATGCGTACAACATTACACAAGAGTCCCGTCCACAACAATTATTTGTACAATCAACTTCATTTTGCGACATCAACAACCCACCTCTAAAGCTAGCTACCTTTCAGTCTCGCTCCATGATCACAATGCGATCGGCATATCTACTCTCTAGTAGACAACCATGGGCCATCAACCACTTGCTTTTCTGCGTGTATTATGCACGCAAAACTAGGGTTGCTCGTCCTACCTGGGTAAAGTACTTATTCGATACGCCCTCTCCTCCAAAGTATCCTACCGACGCCGCGAGAATCTACTTGAAATAATAGTCTCGCTATTAGTATCACAAGTACCGATTATAACCCTTGCTCTACCTATTATATTTTAGTGTCGCTCTCCTCCAAACCGTTAGGGGTCGTAGAAACTAGCTATATGCATGGCAAGGGAATGGGTCCAGCACACCTATCTCATCAGTTTGTTGAAATGAAGAATTCATAAGCTGTAACAAGCAAACGTTCCGCTCTCGCCGATTTGCTCAAACGTGGCATACCCACGAGCTTTGCTGTAAAAAACACCTGTCCCACCAACAACTGCAACTTCAGACACTTTGCCGTTTGAAAAAAGTCGAACACGCCTTGCAGCATGCATGATGCTTCCCTCCTCATCAAACTGCATCGTGACTGACTGTTGCGTGAGGAAGCAATCGGAGAAAAAACGGCAAGGCGGCCGTAAAGAGACCCGTCTCGTTCGAACGATTTTCCGTTTGCCGCGTCTAAAGCATCTTGCACTTGATCAAACAGGGGATTGTCGCTCGGGGCTCACTAGAAAATCTCCAAGGCAGAAAGCGTTCAGGAGTTCCAATGTGCAAGGGAGAGGCATACCATCGGCACCACCAACACGATCTCCTCGGAGAATAATGTTGCCAGGCGCGTATCCGTACACAAACTTGCGTCGTTCCATGCCATCTGCCCTGCCCTTGCTGGTTCCTTTGCTGATAGTAGCTCTGTGGACGCTCTTGTCGTCCTCGCTTGTGAGTGGGGTGCTACGGACTTTGGCGGCCTCGACTGAGGTGAGGAGAAGGATGCTGATGATGATGGCTAGTAGTACCTTCATCGTTGGTCTTTTTACGCTTCTTTTCGTGGCGGCAGGCTGCTGCTGAGTTTTTGCAAGTAGCAAGATTGTGACATGAGCCGATTACCATCAGAACGACAGCCATTTCAACTTTTCATCTCATCTCAATCCTCCATAGAAAGATACATCAGTCGTGAGTCTGTGAAGAAGTTGGTCGTTATTTTCAAACTCATGAATAGAATTTGGAATCTGCTTGATGTGTTTGAGGAGAGAGGTTTTCAGTTTTAGGTCTTGGGGTTGGTGAGCCAATATCCGGAGTACTGTAGTACTGTAGCTGCAGTAGTATGATTAATGTAACCATAGTCGCATGTACATCCCAATACATTCTCTACAGGCCGAATCCTTTCAAGTCATTTTTGCCCCCTCATTTCACAAATTAGATGACCATGGCGCAAGCAGCAACTGCAGCAGCTTCTTCTGATGCAACGGGCGAATTAGACCTTTGCGATGCCATCCTAGGCAACTCCCCTCCCCTGGTTGACTATTGGTTGCACACAGAGGGCCGGTGTCCCAATCATTTGCCGAAACTGTCGTTATTTGATGACGTGCACAAGAATGGCATTGTCGATGAAAGTGAACGAATTTTGGCTGAAACGGCGCTCTACAAATGCTCTCCACTCCATGTGGCCATCCTCAATGCCTATCACAATGGCCGCAACGATGGGATTGCGCAACATCAACGACGAGGAGCATTGGAGATTATCGAATCGTTATTACAAGCGGGTGCCTCCACCGCGGCCACGTGCGACAAGGTGCTCTTTTGCAACGTGGGAGATCTCAACATTTCCAGTCCCGGTGCACCGCTGGATCCAATTGCACTCACATTGTCTCTCAAGAAGGTCAAACAGTCGAATTCGGTTCATGCGGAAGAGCGTGTCGATATGATGGATCGAGTGTTGGAAAAGTTGGTCAAGTACAAGAAATTGCAACAGCGAGACGGGAGCAGTACGACGACGACTGTCCAGATTCCAACACTCATTGCTCAAACCTATCGTGATTTGTGTCTGTCGAGTGACTATTCGGATATTACAATCGTTTGTTTGGACGGTACCACATTTCCCGCTCATTGCAACGTCTTGGCCACGTCGTCTCCTGTCTTTCGTGCCGCCATTCCAAAGGATGGTACCAATCGACTCGTCATGAGTCGTTCTCCCACCATTTGCAAAGCCGTCCTGACATTTCTCTACACGGGTGACCTCAATGCCGACTTGTTGGAATCCGAGACTGCCGCCTTGCTCTCTGTGGCGGCCGAATATCAATTGGAAAGTTTGCAACAAGCCTGCGCGGTCAAATGTGGGGAACGATTGACGGTGCACAATGTCCGGCTCATGCTCGATATTGGTCATCGTCACAATGCGCAGTGGATCTTGAAGGAATGTATGGATTTCCTGCAACGTCAACCACTGCCCGTTGTCTTGGGACATCCCAAGCTCTTGTCGCTCGCCACGGAGAGTCCCAAATTGTGGCAACAAGTGTTAATGGCAGTGGGAGGGCAGTATAAAGAAGATTTGGAAGAACAAGAAGAAGTGCAACAGGATGATGATATCAACATGGCGGCGGTGGTGCCAACCGAAGGAGCAGCAGTCTCAAAGTAAATGGTGGTG
>JAVCKV010073479.1:0-21748 GCA_032274145.1 Herpochondria borealis | reverse complement strand
CAAAGCCACCGTTTGACTGCTCGAGAAGTGTCTCGATTTGTGCGATGGCCATGTCTGGCGTTCCGACGACGCCGAGACCGCCGTTCACAAAGTCGATCATCTCCTTGAGGTTCCCGCCGTCTACGGCCATCTGCGGGAACGCCGCAACATTTTGGAAGTAGCGGAACCATTGCTCCATGCCATATTCGACATCTTTGCGAGCTTCGGCTTCGGTCTCGGCGAGGTGCATGAGGCCAACCAGGCGCCACTTCGAACGATCGGCGACCTGGCCGTGACGTTCGGCGACCTCTTCTTGGACCGACCAATGATGTGCGAGTACATCCATGCCAATGGCGACGGTTGCTCCGAGCGACAGGACACCGGCGCCGTACATGCCTGCGAGCTTTGCACCCGACGGTGAAGCAACAGCGGCGATTGCGATGTCGAACAACGGATCGGAGTACGGACGCAGATGCAGCCGGGCCTCGTTCAGGGTGAGACGGTCGCTCTTGTAGGTGACGGGGTCGTCGGTGGTGAGGAGCTGCATGATGATCGCTAGGTACTCTTCGAGCAGAGGGCGCATCTGGTTGGGTTCGAGTCCAAGCATCGCTGCATCGGTCGGGAGGGCTCCCGGCCCAACGCCAAACATGACGCGGCCCTTGGTGAGGTGGTCGAGTAACACCATGCGTTCTGCTGTCCACAACGGGTTGTGATAGGGCAGTGACACAACACCCGTGCCGAGCTTGATGTTCTTTGTGCGAGCCGCTGCCGTTGCGATAAAGATCTCGGGCGAGGCAATGATCTCGCTGCCAGCGGAGTGATGCTCGCCAATCCAAGCTTCGTCGAATCCGAGCGTGTCCATGTGCTCCAGTAACTGAAGATCAGATTCCAGGGACAACGTTGGATTGTGCTCGGGCGGATGAAATGGAGCCATAAATGTTCCGAAACGCAAACGCATGCAGAAACCTCCTCTATCAAACCTTCGCCAGACGTGACGATGGTCACCTGCCTGGTCGAACCTAGAACACTTCGTTGTGCGAAGAAAGCAGAAACGGGCTTAAGCCTGCAGAAGTTTGTTAGAACCTGGCATGGCTCATGATGAACTTTCGTATATGCCCGCCGTCGAAATGGCGGACAACGTGTCATCTGGACAGCTGTCTCCCGTCGACCTCGTCGACAACGCGCTCGCACGAATTGGCGAAGTCAACAATGCATTGAATGCCTTCTGTTTCGTGTGGGCCGACGAGGCAAAGGCAGCAGCGCGATCTGCGGCCGAAGCGGTTGCGAATGGTGCCGAGCTCGGCCCGCTACACGGCGTGCCGATCGCGTTAAAGGACACGACACCGACCAAGGGGCATCGAACAACCCTTGGGTCCTACGCCTTTGAGCACTGGGTGCCCGACAAGGACGCCGCCATTGCTCGAAAGCTGCAAGATGCTGGAGCGATCGTTGTCGGAAAGACCACGTCGCCCGAGTTTGCCCATGCGCTCACGACCGACAGTCCGTTGTGGGGAGTAACCCGCAACCCGTGGAACCTCGAACGAACAACCGGTGGATCCTCGGGTGGTTCCGGTGCTGCGGTGGCCAGCGGTTGCGTGCCGCTCGCCGAAGGCTCCGACATGGGTGGCTCGGTGCGAATCCCGGCGGGATGGTGTGGTGTTGTTGGTCTGAAACCCGGCCTTGGACGAATCCCGATGGACGTTCTTCCGGGGTTGTTCGACAACATCTCCCACCACGGTCCGCTCGCACGCTCAGTTGACGATGCCCGTTTGTTCCTTCGCGCAACACAGGGGCCAGACGAGTCAGACATCTTGAGCTTGCCTACAGCGCTGGATCTAGCGAACCCGCTCGACGGCGATCTCACCGGGGTCCGCGTTGGACTCAGTATCGATCTCGGCGCATGGGTTGTTGACCCCAGCGTCGAAGCTGCTGTTCGCCGGACAGCGGACGTGATGTCCGATGCCGGAGCGATCGTCACCGAGGTGAACCCAGGGTTCACCGGCGAGGAGGAGTCCGAGTGGTACAAGCTGTGGAACGTGTTTATGGCCGCCTACTACGGCGACGCTGTTGAGAAGTTTGGTGATCAGATGTCACCCGTTGTCCTCGAGCTGATCAAACGCGGGCATGCGCTCGGTGCTGTCGAGTACAAACAGGTGGAGTTCACCCGCACCCGGATGTGGGCACAGATGAGGCCCATTCTTGAGCAGAACGATGTGCTGTTGTGCCCAACGATGGCAACAACACCAGTGGTCGCCGAGGTGAATGGGGAGAAGGTCAAGGAAGGTCTGGTCGATGGGCGTTATCACTCGCCGGACATGACGGCGATCTGGAACATGATCTCGCCTTGCCCGGTGCTGAGCGTGCCGTGTGGTCTTGACAACGACGGCATGCCCGTCGGCGCCCAGCTAGTGGGCCGTCGCTGGCAAGAGGACAACCTCCTACGGATTGGTCACGGCCTCGAAACCGCCCTCGACCTACAGCTGCGCCCACCACCGCTCTAAGCCACCTCAATCCCTGGTGTGATACCCAGGTTCGCTCCGCGGTCGTCGTGATCCGTCTTGGATCGCCGTCGTGGCGTCGTGGGGTCGCGTCTCATCTTCATCCTCGCTCTTGCCGGCGTCGTGGCGTCGTGGGGTCGCGTCTCATCTTCATCCTCGCTCTTGCCGGGGTCGCGTCTCATCTTCATCCTCGCTGTCATACCGGACGTCTATTGTTGAACTCGCTCCACTTCCCCCTTTCCAACTAGCAACACAGGAGAGAGCAGTGGCTCGCGCGTTACGAACCGATTTTCCAGGTGCTTGGCACCATGTAATGAACAAGGGGGCAAGAGGAGGATTCCTCTTTCGAGGTGACGAGGATCGTCAGGATTTCGTCGGCCTCTTGGCGGACGCTCACCGGCGTTACCAGGTTGAGTTCCACGCCTACTGCTTGATGGGGACGCACTACCACCTGCTCGTTCGTTCCCCGCTAGGTAACCTGAGCAAGGCAATGAGGCACATAGATGGTGTCTTTGCTTTGCGCTTCAATCGAAGACATGGACTAGACGGTTCGATCTTTAAAGGTCGCTTCCTATCGAAGCTGGTTGACACCGACGGATACCTGGATCGAGTGGTCCGGTATATACATCGAAACCCGCTCGAGGCAGGAATGGTTGAGTCGCTAAGCAACTATCCGTGGTCGAGCTACCCGGCGTTCCTCGGTCGACAAGATCTTCGCCCGACCTGGCTGTACCGCACCGCTCTGGAATGGTCTGGGGTACGGTCGGCACGCCAGCTGCGGCAACTGACCGAAGGGCCGGCTACAGCCGACGACTTGGACATTTCAAAGTTCTCGCTTGCGATCGGGTCAGACACTTTTGTCGCTGCGGCAGTTACAAATGCTCGAAGTAGCCACGACACCGTAGGTCAGCTCAGAGCGGCTGTAATCCGACCATCGGCAGACCAGATCGACGCTGCTGTCGCCGACTTTTTTGGTTGCAAGGCTGCGGCCCTTCGAACACCGAACTACCAAGGGCTCGGTAAGGCGCGCCTGATTGCGATCGGACTTGCGCAGGAGATTGGCGGGATGAGTTTGATTGCAATTGCTGACCGCTACTCCTATGCGACACAAACGAGTGCCGGAGCCGGAACTCAACGGTTCAGAGCGCTGCATCTCGACGAGGCTTGGAGACTTGCGATCGAAGAAATCCGTGCATTGATCGGCGGAACGCCGGTTGACGAACGCTGTCGAATAGCAAACCAGCGATTGGCAGCGAGGATGAAGATGAGACGCGACCCCACGGGTAGCGAGGACGAAGATGAGACGCGACCCCACGGGTAGCGAGGAGGAAGATGAGACGCGACCCCACGGGTAGCGAGGATGAAGATGAGACGCGACCCCACGGGTGGAGACGCGACCCCACGGGTGGTGGGTGAGGCGAAGCGGACGGGGTGGGCTAGTGGCCTGCGCCTACGCCGGTGGTGCGCTCGTGAAGGCTTTCAGCGTGTGGGTTGAGACCCACGAGGTGCGCTTCGATGCCGCGCTCGGCGAACTTCGCGACCACGGCATCGAGTGCAACGACCGAGGACGAATCCCAGATGCGAGCGTTCGACAAGTCGATCTCCACGCGCTTTGTTTCAACAGCGTCGTAGTCAAACGCGTGGGTAAGGGTGTTGGTCGAAGCAAAGAACAGTTCGCCGGTAACGGCAAAGAGTCGTTCGGAGTTTTCGGGATCGACCACGCTCGTGACCCGAACGAGACGAGACACGTTGCGGGCAAAGAAGATTGCCGAAAGCACAACACCGGCGCCAACGCCAAAGGCCAGGTTGTGCGTGAGCACGACGATGATGACGGTCGCTGCCATAACCGCAGTCTCGGTCTTTGGCATCTTCTTGAGCATCGAACGCGAGACACTCGACCAATCGAAGGTTCCGAACGCAACCATGATCATGACGGCAACGAGTGCGGCCATTGGAATCCGGCCCACCCAATCGCCAAGACCGATAACCAAGATGATGAGGAAGACGCCCGAAGCGAGGGTCGAAAGGCGGGTGCGTCCGCCGGACTTGTGGTTGATCATCGACTGGCCAATCATGGCGCAACCGGCCATACCGCCAAGAAAGCCGGTGGCGATGTTGGCAATACCTTGACCACGTGACTCGAGGTTCTTGTCCGAATCGGTGTCGGTCATGTCGTCGAGTAACTGTGCGGTGAGGAGCGACTCGAGGAGGCCAACAAGTGCCAACGTGATTGCGTACGGGAGGATGATTTGCAGTGTTTCGATGGTGAACGGAAGGTTTGGAAGCGCAACCCAAGGAAGTGAATCGGGGAGATCGCCGAGATCCTTTACGGTGCGCAAGCGCCCTGGCGTGTCATCGGCAGACGTGAAGCCCATGGTTTGTGCAGCGACAGCGAGAACAACAATGGCGACGAGTGGCGACGGAATGACCTTGGTGATGCGGGGGAGTCCGTAGATGACAGCGAGCCCAAGTGCCACGAACAGTACGTTGAGCTGTAGATCGCTGGCAGTGACGTTTTCGCTGCCCGCAACGAGGCTGTACGGAAGTTTGATGAGGCCCCAGATCTCGCTGACCAATCCGTGGGAGTCTTCGAGGAGAATGTGCGGAACCTGGGCGAGGAAGATCAGGATTGCGAGCGCATTGACAAAGCCGATCATCACCGTTCGGGGAACGAACCGCATGAGTTCGCCGACGCCGAGGTAACCGAGCGCGACTTGGAGAATGCCGGCGAGGATCGTGGCGGCAAACAGGAATTCGACGCCGTGATCGGCAACGAGCTGCACAACCACCAGTGCCATTGCGCCGGTCGCTGCGGAGATCATTCCCGAACGTCCGCCGGTGAACGAGATCAAAATGGCGATGGAGAACGAGGCGTACAGGCCAACTTTGGGGTCGACGCCTGCAATGATCGAGAACGAGATCGCTTCAGGAATGAGGGCGAGGGCGACGACGAGACCCGAGATCAGGTTGACCCGTGGGTTTGAGAACCAGCCGTTGGCGTCGTCGACATGTTCGGGCAGTGGCAGCGCCCGCGGTTCGAGAGGAGTGGATTTCGACATGACGCCCTTAGAGATTGGTTGGTTACGCCAACGGTCAAAGAGGGGCGCTCCTAAAGGTTATGAGGCCAAGTTCCCTCATATCTGTACTTGGACTGTCAGACCGGTCACAGCTCGCTCAGCGGCGCAAGTGCCCCAAAGTGGGCTATTCGTCCACTCGGAACGCCACGATGACGTCGTTGTTGTCGTCGAATCCAAAGATCTCGATAATCGCTGGGAGCTCTTCTGGTGCATCGAGTTCCCAGTGGTCAGCAACCTTGGTCAGGGAAGGCCCAGGGCGTTCGGTTGTGTAGCTCGCGTCCCAGAAGCGGGACTCAAAGTTGAATCCATCGACGGGGAAGTACAGCTCGATGACGCCGCTGCCGCCGAGTACATCAGGTTTGGCAGGGCTTTCACCGTCGGCACAGATGCCTGCGTCGGCGTCGACCGCAGTCCAACAGTAGGTAAAGGGGAGGAGCGCAAGGTCGGTGTCGCCGCGACGAAGCACGATCTTTGGCGGGGCGGGAGATGTTGGATCCAGGGCCGCTACAGGCGAATCTGAAGATCCCACCGACCGGGCATTGCCCGACTCGCTATTTGTGACGGCTTGTTCGCCCGACGCTTCGTCATCGCCGGAACAGGCGACAAGCCCAAACATGGCGAACAGGAGCAAGGCAAGACGAAGAACTCGTGGGACCGCAACCATGTACATCGTCCGCCTTTGCGCCTCAGCTAGGTCCCCAACCTACACTCCATCGATGGTGCAAAAGAAGGTGGCGTTTCCCGCAGTCGGCGTTGGTGCAGTGCTCGCGGGTGGACTTCTTGGCCGTCGGCTTGTCTCGAGCTGGCGTAAGAACCCTGATCCACTCGACGGTCGGCCCGTTCGGTTTCCTGATGGGGAACAGCGGTTTGTTGATCTTCCCGATGGCGCTCGAATCTCGACGATTACGGTCGGCGAGGGGCCGGTAATCGTGTGTGTGCATGGCGTGACGGCATCTCGTCGTGACTGGGCGCCGATGGCGACGCCGTTGTTAGACGCTGGTTTCCAGTTGATCGTGGTCGAGCAGCGTGGACATGGCGACTCGACGCCCGGCTCGGCGGGGTACGGCTCTTCGCAGCTCGGCGACGATCTGGCCGTCGTGCTCGATGCGCTCGACGTGCAAGCAGCGACGCTCATGGGTCAGTCGATGGGTGGCATGGCGGTCATGGCCTTTGCGGTAGAGCACGGCGACATACTTCGTGCTCGCATCGACCGTTTGGTTCTGATCGCAACGGCGGGAGCGATGTCGTCGGGGTTGCAGACGATTGGGTTGTCGCTGTCGGGTATCGAGATCCCCGACGTGCTCGATCCGGCCAATGAACGACTACGAGTGGGAGCAGGAATGCTCGCCTTTGGTGCACGACCGAGTCTGCATATGGTCGATGAGGCCATCGATATGTTCCGTGCGTGCCCCGAACCAGTCCGGACCGAAGCAAGTCCAGCCCTACGCGATCACGATGTGTTGGACGGCCTGCGGTTGCTCGACATAGACACGCTCGTGATCGGTGGGAGTCGGGATCAGCTCATCAGGCCCAAGCAGATTCGAGAGCTTGCCGACGCAATTCCGAACGCTCGGTCAGAGATGGTTGATGGGGCTGGTCACATGTTGATTTGGGAACGTCACAACGATGTTGCCGAGCTAGTCGCCAACTTCGTGCGGTCGACCGCTCCCTGACCAGCCCGACCAACTCCCGACGTAGAGTTTGCCGCGCCCAAATCCGGCGGCTTCGGCAGCGAGCATGTTGTGGCAGGCGCTCACTCCCGATCCGCAGTAGTAGATCGTGTCGTTATTGGCATCGACAGCATCGAATCGTTCTTGGAGTTCGCCGATTGGACGGAAGCGGCCATTGGTCAGGTTGTCGGTGAAGGGCAGGTTCTTTGCGCCCGGGACGTGTCCGGCAACGGGGTCGATTGGTTCATGTTCGCCTCGGTAACGGGCTGCACCACGGCTATCGATCACCAGACCGTCAGCGTCGATAGCTGCGGTCACGGCGTCGGCGTCGACGATTGCGTGCTCTGGCCATGGGCGCGGTGGATGCGGCGCGGGCAATGCCGCAACAGTGTCGGTGGACAGGTCTCCCTGCCAGGCTTGGATGCCGCCATCGAGGAGTGCAGCGGGCTGGCCGAGCGTGCGGAGCATCCACACGAGCCGGCCTGCAATCATGCCCCCTGCATCGTCGTAGGCAATGACGGTGGTGGTGTGGCCAATTCCGGTTGACGACATTCCTTCGGCAAACGCCTCCGGCGTGGGTAATGGGTGGCGGCCAGCAGAGGCCGATGGGGGAGCAGCAAGCACGGTGTCGAGGTCAACGAAACGGGCGCCAGGTATGTGGCCGAGGGCGAAGGCGTCGCGGCCTTCTCGTTCATCGAGGTATGCACGGCAGTCGCAAAGGACCGTATCGCCGCCGCGTTCGCGCAGCCGCAGAAACTGGGCCACGGCGATGATCGGAGGAATCTTGGTAGGTGCCGGTGGAGGGTTTGCCATGTGCTGAGTATTTCACTTCCTGGCCGAGAAACAGGCCGTGGTACTGTTGGCGTGTGTTTAGTACCGCGATCGGATCCGTTCTTCGCAGTCGTCTCGATACGACAACCGAGGAGTATCAAACCAACCGCTCCTCCATGCAGTCGTTATGGGAGCTTGTCGAGTCTGAGCTCGACTCGGTCCCGACCATTGGTGGGCAACGCTATGTCGACCGTCATCATCGACGCGGCAAACTTCTTGTCCGTGAACGCGTCGAACTCCTCGTGGATCCCGATTCGCCGTTCCTCGAGCTCAGCCCTTTAGCGGGTTGGGGAACCCAGGACCCGGTCGGTGTCGGCACTGCCGTAGGTGTCGGCCTTGTCGAGGGGGTCGAGGTCATGATCATTGGGTCCGACATGACTTACCGCGGTGGTTCAGCCAACCCCAACACGCTCGAGAAGGTCAGTCGTGCCTACGAGATCGCCCGAGAGAATCGGCTTCCGGTTATCCATCTCCAAGAATCGGCGGGCGCCGAACTTCCTCGCCAGGCCGACATCTTTGTGCGTGGCGGCGAGCAATTTAAAAACATCACCCAGCTTTCCAAGCTCGGTATTCCAACCATCACGATCGCGTTCGGGCCCAATACCGCAGGCGGCGCCTACACCCCGGGCATGAGCGACTACACCGTGTTTGTAAAAGACCGCGGCACTGCGTACCTCGGCGGTCCGCCCCTGGTGAAGATGGCGATCGACGAGATCGTCGACGAGGAAACACTCGGCGGCGCGGAGATGCACAGCACGACGAGCGGTCTGTCGGACTACCTCGCCGCAGACGAACACGATGGCCTTCGGCTCGCTCGACAGATCATCCGGCACCTCGGCTGGAAGAAGCTCGGGCCCGGGCCTTCGGTGGCTGCCGATGAGCCAATCTATGACCCCAACGAGCTGCTGGGTTGTGCCTCGGCCGATGTGAGAATCCCCTTTGAGATCAAAGAGGTCATTGCCAGGGTTGTCGACGGAAGCCGCTTTGAAGAGTTCAAACCGCTCTACGGCAGCAAGCTCGTTTGCGGCTGGGCATCGATACACGGCTTCCCGGTCGGCGTTCTCGGTAACAACGGCATCTTGTTCAGCGAGGAAGCGGCCAAGGGAGCACAGTTCATCCAGTTGTGTAACCGAACCAATACGCCGTTGGTCTTTATGCACAACATCACTGGCTTCATGGTCGGTTCTCAGGCTGAGCAGGGCGGCATTATTCGAAACGGCGCCAAGCTCATCAACGCCGTTTCGAATTCGACGGTGCCTCACCTGAACCTGATGGTCGGCGCCAGCTACGGCGCAGGCAATTACGGCATGGGCGGCAAGTCCTATGACCCCCGGTTCATCTTTAGTTGGCCAAACCACCGGATTGCGGTGATGGGCCCCAAACAGCTCGCGGGTGTCATGGACATCGTTGCTCGCAACGCTGCTGCAGGCCGTGGGATCGAGGTCGACGAAGAAGCCCTCGCCGCACAGAGCGCAGGGCTAGAAGCGATGATCGAGACCGAGTCGACAGCCCTTTTCGCCACCGGACGCCTGTGGGACGATGGCATTATTCATCCAGCCGATAGTCGCACGGTGTTAGGACTTGCCCTCTCTGCAGTGCATTCCAACGTGGTGGCTGGTGCGACCGATTACGGAGTGTGGCGTCATTGATTTCCAAGCTGCTTATTGCAAACCGTGGCGAGGTTGTGGTGCGTATTGCTCGCACGGCACATCGCCTCGGAATCTCGACCGTTGGGGTCTACTCAGATCTCGACACCAATGAGCTTCACGTCGACCATGTCGATGTTGCGGTTCGACTTGGTGGGGAGACGCCAGCGGAGTCCTATCTGCGTGGCGATGCCATCATTGCGGCAGCAAAAGCAACGGGTGCCGACGCTATCCACCCTGGATATGGCTTTCTTGCCGAGAGCGCTGACTTTGCCCAGGATGTGATCGATGCCGGTCTGACCTGGGTGGGGCCTCAACCTCGACAGATCCGACTCTTGGGAAACAAGGTGTCGGCCAAGGCTGCCGCTGTTGAGGCTGGGGTGCCAACCAGTGCGTTGACCGAGGTTGTGCCAGGGAAGGCTCCTGCTGGACTAACAATGCCGGTGCTGGTCAAGGCTGCTGCAGGCGGCGGTGGGCGCGGGATGCGCGTTGTGCGACAGCACATCGATCTCGCCGATGCCATCACGGCTGCAGCGCGAGAAGCCGAAGCGTCCTTTGGCGATGGAACCGTCTTTGTCGAACCGTTTATCGAGCGGGGCCGCCATGTAGAAGTGCAGATTATCGGTGACGGTTTCGGAACGGTGTTACACCTCGGCGACCGCGAGTGCTCGATTCAGCGTCGCAACCAGAAGATCGTCGAAGAAGCGCCAGCGTCGAACCTGTCCGATGCGGTTCGCGAGAAGCTTGCTGACGGGGCGCTCGCCCTGGCCCGCCATATTGGCTATGAGGGTGCGGGCACGGTGGAGTTCATGGTCGGCAGCGACGACACGATCAACTTCCTCGAGGTCAATACGCGTTTGCAGGTCGAGCATCCCGTGACCGAAGCGGTGACCGGCTTTGATCTTGTGGAGCTCCAACTGCTCGTCGCCGATGGGCAACGGTTGCCGATTACCCAGGAAGACGTCGAACTTTCTGGCCATGCGATCGAGGTCCGCGTTGTTGCCGAAGATCCATCGACGGATTGGATGCCCGATATTGGCACGATTGATCAGGTGGCCTTCGGCGATCACGTCCGGGTCGACACCGGCGTGCGAGCAGGGTCGCACGTGTCTTCGGCGTATGACTCGATGTTGGCCAAGGTGATCATGCACGCGCCGACCCGTAGCGAAGCGGCGACCCGACTGCATCGTTCATTGCGGGCATCGAGCGTTGCGGGTGTCCGGACAAATCTTTTGGCACTGACCGCAATAACTGCTGAGCCCGACTTTCTTCGAGGCGAAACCTTCACGTCGTATCTAACCGAACACCCAGCGGTTGCTCTGGCGGCGTTGGACGATGCCGATCGTCGGGTGCTCCTGCTCGCCGCGACGTTTGCCCTCGAGGGGATCGCCCGTTCCCAAAACAGCGTCACGGGCTTTGTGCCATCGGGCTGGAGAAACCTTCGCACGCAAGGACAACGACGTACGTGGCTATATCGCGATGTTGCGTACCCGGTCGAATACACCGTGGGAGCTGCACAAACGGAGGTTCTTCTCGGCCTTTGGCCTGAGCCGCTCGACGACGGTTCGATGCCTGACGATCAACGCGCTAAACACGTCGTGAGAGTCTTGCGACGCTCGGGCACCGATACCGACGCGGCGATAACGCTCGAGGTCGACGGAGTCCGAAGTGCGGTGTCGGTCCTCGTAGACGGCATGGTGCACGCCTCTTCAGCAAGGGGTCACGCATCGTTCTCGCTCGCCCCTGTCTTTGTCCTGCCTGACGATGAACAGCACGGAGCTGGACCGATCTCGCCGCTGCCAGGAACGGTGATTGCATTACACGTTGCTCCAGGTGATGTTGTCGAGGCAGGCGAGCTTCTGATGGTTGTTGAGGCAATGAAGATGGAGCACAAGATCCTGGCCCCGAGTCGGGCGTTGGTCGAAACCATTTGTTTCGGGGTCGGCGACCGGGTCGATACCGGGGATGTTCTTGTTGAGCTTGCGGCCGATGAAGCTGACGGCACCGATGGCTGAGCCGATTCGGATTGCAAACTGCTCGGGGTACTTTGGGGATCGGCCGTCGGCGGCGCTCGAGATGGTCACCGGCGGCCCCATCGATGTGCTTACCGGCGATTGGCTCGCTGAGCTGACCATGCTGATCCTGAAACGGATTCAAGCAAAACACCCCGGTCAGGGGTATGCCCGGACGTTTGTGTCGCAGATGGAACAGGTCATGGGCACCTGTCTCGACCAGAACATCAAGGTTGTCACCAACGCTGGCGGGCTCGACCCCGACGGTTGTGCCGAAGCAATCTCGCAGGTGGCTAATACGCTCGGCCTCTCACCCAAGATTGCGTACGTCCATGGTGATGATGTCCTCGACCGTCTCGAGGAGTTGCGACCCTTTGGCGATTCGGATTCGTTTGTACAGGACGGAATTCTCACGGCGAACGCCTACCTCGGCTGCTGGGGAATTGTGGAAGCGCTCAGCCAAGGTGCCGACATCGTGGTTACGGGTCGTGTCACCGACGCAGCGGTTGTTTGTGGGCCTGCGGCCTGGCGCCACGGCTGGACTCCCCAGGATCTCGACCCTCTAGCGGGCGCTGTTGCTGCCGGGCACATCATCGAATGCAGCGGGCAAGCTACCGGTGGCAACTATTCGTTCTTTGACGAGGTCCCTGGTTGGCAGGACGGCAACGCCCGATTTGGCTACCCCTGGGCCGAGATCGACGCCGACGGCTCGAGCATTATTGGCAAACATGACAACACCGGGGGACTCGTGTCGGTCGGGACGGTCACCTCCCAGTTGCTGTATGAGATTGGTTCTCCCCGATACCTGGGGCCTGACGTAACCGCCCGTTTCGACACCGCGGAGTTGCAGCAGGTCGCCCCGGACCGGGTCCGGCTGTTGAACGTCAGAGGTGAACAACCACCCGAGACGCTAAAGGTCGCAACAAATCGGGTAGGCGGCTATCGCAACTCGGTGACCCTCGGGCTGGTTGGCCTCGACATCGAGGAGAAGGCCAAGCTGTGTGAAGCGGTGTTTTGGGATGCCTATCCCTATACCTCGAACGAGGTGGAGGAGATCACGATCACGTTGAGTCGTACCGAGCATGTCGACCCGGAGACCAACGACATGGCGACAGCCCGATGGACCGTGACCGCGAAGGATGCCGATGCCGACAAGGTCGGCCGCGCGTTTTCGGGAGCAATTTTCCAGACGGCTTTGGCGAGTATTCCTGGCATGCACGGACTCAGCGGCGGGCCGAGCGGAGCCGATCCGT
The DNA here is from genome assembly GCA_032274145.1 of Herpochondria borealis. NCBI lineage: Eukaryota > Rhodophyta > Florideophyceae > Ceramiales > Ceramiaceae > Herpochondria > Herpochondria borealis. The sequence continues at coordinate 8,782 of JAVCKV010073479.1, read as the reverse complement.
ACGGGATCTACGCTCCGGCTTCTATTGCCCGAGACGCGGTGCCGTCGGTGGTGACCGTGCTTGGCGCTGCGACCTCGACGGTGTCTTCAGTCCAGCCCGAAACTGGCGTACCCGACATTCCCTGGCCACTACACGAGATGCCACTACCGAGTGATCTGAGTAACGGAAGCAACACTTCACCCTTGCCCCTCGGCACGATCATCGGGGCACGCTCGGGCGATAAGGGTGGCGATGCAAACCTTGGACTTTTCGCAAGATCGAGCGACGCTTGGTTGTGGCTGGACAGCTTCATGTCCACCGAACAGTTCCGGGAACTGCTGCCTGAAACCGTTGACCATCGCATCGATCGTTACCGGCTTCCAAACGTGTGGTCGCTCAACTTTGTGGTCGCTGGGCTCCTTGGTGACGGCGTAGCGGCGTCAACCCGTCCAGATTCTCAAGCAAAGAGCCTCGGCGAGTGGATCCGGGCTCGAATCGTCGAGATCCCGGTCCACTTGCTCTAGCACGCCCGGTCTCGACGGTTCGCCGGGCAGCGACCTGTACTAGGCCAAATCTGCGGCGTTAAAGGCAACACCAAAGCGAACGCACCAGATGACGACCGTGTTGTAGCGGTCGAGGTCAACATTGGTTGGGATCGCGTAGTTCTGCGAACCAATGTTGCCGGTGAGGTCACCGAGGTCGATGAAGTCGTCGTCAAAGAGGCCTGCATCGCCATCGGCGGGGACATCAGCGACGAGGTAGACGTTGAGATCCGGACCGTTGTCCACAGCAAAGTCGTCTTCGAAACGCAAGAAACGTTCCTCGGAGCCATCGGTAAGAACAACAGCAGTGCCTTCACCCGGATGAATACGATCGATGAATTGGCCTTCGGCAATCGTGGTGATTTCGGGCATCTCCGGCTCTGCTTCTTCGGCTTCGACCTCTGCGGGAATTGCCTCGTCGACCATGACCTCGTTCATCTCGGTGACTTCGTCGTCCGTCATCTCGTCAGACTCGAGGCCCGACGCTCCCGACGAACTAAAGATCGGCCCAGCTTCGGCGACCTCGTTATCGATGAAGGCGCTTTGGATACCAAACACCCCAAAGGCGAGGAAAGCAATGACCGCCACACCCGCTAGGCCAATACCAATCTTTATGTTCTTGTTCACGTGTCGCTCGTTTCGAAGTTGTTGCCTACATAAAAGCTAACCGGTCTCGGGTCCGCTGCTCTTCCCCGATGGCTAGCCGTTGTCAACCTTGTAAGAAGTCGGGAGGCGACGAGGGTCTCCTCACGGCCAGGATCTGCTGGATTACGATGTAGCCATGAACACAGGAACACCGTCGAGCCGCTATCCGCCGACTTGTCCTCATGTCATCGAGCGAACCCCAATGCGTATGGAGTGGCTCGACCTCACGATGTTGCACTGGCGCTATCCCGCCGACGAAGTGCAGCGGTTGTTGCCCGAAGGCCTGACGGTGGAAACATTCGACGGGTCGGCGTGGGTTGGGCTTGTGCCGTTCCAGATGCAGGTCGACATTCCGTTCGCACCGGCGATGGAACGCATTTTGCACTTTCCTGAGACAAACGTTCGGACCTATGTCTCGGGCGAGTCCGGAGAGCCTGGCGTGTTCTTTTGGTCGCTCGAGGCGTCGTCGTTGCCGGCTGTGGTTACGGCCCGAGCGTCGTATCAGGTGCCGTATTTCTGGTCGGCGATGTCGATCGATCGCCGCGGACCCAATGGCCAAACGCTGACGACCAAGCCCACAACCGGCGATACCGTCCGATATGAGGCAACACGAAAGTGGCCAAAACCATCGGGGGCAACATCGGTTGTTGAGATCGAGATCGGCGACCCTTTTGTTGGCGGCGAGCTCGACCATTTCCTCACCGCTCGCTGGGCGCTCTACGGATCGTTTAGCCGCTGGCTGTCCTACGCCACGATGTATCACGAACCATGGCCGTTTCACCGGGCGACCGTCACGACATGTGACGACGAACTTGTCGCCGCTACTGGGCTGACCCAACCAACGGAGGAACCGCTGGTGCATTATTCGCCTGGGGTAAGCGTTCGTTGCGGGTGGCCGCAGAAGGCCTAGCGGCGACTCTCTGCACAGGCCAGGGCGCTTAGATGGTAGTCACGCTCCAGCGTGTGGCTTCCTCTGCGCCGAACAACACAACTTCGTCACCGGTTGCGGTCGACAGGCTCGTTGCGAGTTCCCGCTCGACGGTTTCCGCGGTCAACCGGAGCTGTGTCGTAGGAGGTTCGACGCCGTACACCGCGCAACCGTTGCCAGACACAAACGCTGGCAGCTGATCGAGGGCGTCGTAGGCCTGGAAAACATCGGCAACGACCTCGAGCCCATAGGCAGCGTTAAAGACGCCGGCCTTTGCTTTGGGCCCGTACTTTGCCGTGGTTGGATGTGGGGCCGAATCGGTACCGAGCATAAAGGCGGGATCTCCAGCGGTTACTGCTGCAATGAGTGCGGCCTGGTCATCGGCGGAGTTGATTACCGGCTTGCAATACAGATCTGGTCGCATGCCATCGGCGAGGAGGTCAGAGCGGTCGCGCGACAGATGATGCGGGGTGACCGTTGCTGCCGTGTGCGGGTGGGCAACCACAAAGTCGACACCAGCGCGGGTTGACACATGTTCGACCGTCACCCGTAGCTCGGGCATTGCTTGGCACAACGGTGCCAGTTCGGCTTCGAGAAACGCTGCCTCACGATCGAAGATGTCGACGGCGGGGTCTGTCGACTCGGCGTGGACGAGCAACCTGGTGTTCGTATCGGCGAGGACCTCGAACAGTTCGTGGAACGCCGCCAAGGAGGTACCTCCAGCGTCGGAGTTGGTTGTGGCACCTGCCGGGTAGTACTTCACTGCAGCAACTATGCCCTCGTCGATTCCGGTCCGAAGGTCGTCGAGGTTGATCTGCGGCGAGCAGTACAGCGCCATGAGTGGCGTGAAGTTCGATGCGGTATTTGGTGCTGCATCAAGAATTTTCTGGCGATAGCCAGCTGCAGCAGACGTAGTGGTGATTGGTGGCATCACATTGGGCATCACCATGGCATACCGGAACCGATGCGCTGTGTAACCAACAACGGCATCGAGCATGTCATCGTCACGTAGATGCACGTGCCAATCGTCCGGTTGGGGAATATCGACGGTTACTCGCATAGTTTTGAGCGTAACGTCGAGGAGACCTGGGGATGGACATGAGCGACAGAGAAATGAGCGACAGAGATATGAGCGACAGAGATATGAGCGGCAAAGACCTGAGCGGCATAGAGGAGATCGACTACGAGTGGCACAAGGTTCTTGATGTCAACGAGCTCGACGAAGGGCGCGTCAAGACGGTTGCTGTAGGTACCCAAACGTTTGCGGTTTCCCATCACGAAGGTGAGTACGGGTGTATCGATAATGCCTGTCCCCATCAGGGCGGTCCCCTTGGCGAGGGCACCATCGAGAACGGCTGGCTTCGATGCCCGTGGCACGGCTACGACTATTCGCCGCTCACCGGTAAGCCACCGGGCGGCTTCAGCGATGCACCTGCGTGTTTCACCACGGAGGTCCGCGACGACGGTGTTTACGTCTCGTTGCCAAAACCAACACCGAAACCACGCACGGTCTCCGATGTGATGGTCGAGACCATGACCAACTGGGGACTTACCCATGTCTTTGGCATGGTTGGGCACTCAAACCTTGGGTTTGCCGACGCGATGCGTAAGGCCGAAAAACGCGGTGAGCTGTCCTTTATTGGTATTCGCCATGAAGGCGCTGCAGCGTTTGCGGCGAGTGCCTTTGGCAAGCTCACCGGCCGTGTCGCTGGTTGTTTCGGTATTGCCGGACCTGGTTCCACGAACCTGCTCACCGGGCTCTATGACGCGAAGGAAGATCGCGCTCCGGTCTTGGCGCTTAGCGGTCAGGTCGCGTCGAGTGTCAAAGGACGCGGCGCCTTCCAGGACACCAACCTCGAAGGGGCCTTTGCCGATGTAGCTCGGTTCTCCGAGACGGTCCACGCTGGTTCGAACCATGCCGAGATGGCGTCGCTCGCCATGAAACATGCCATCGTCGAAAGCGACGTATCGCATCTGATCTTCCCCGATGAAGTGCAGCATGCGCCCGTTCCCGAAGGCACCGAGGCCGGCTCGCCGGTTGGACGTATGGGTTCACGCAAGATCGCCGCTCCCGTCGATGAAGTGCAGCGAGCCGCCGAGATGATCACCAACGCAAAGCGCCCAATGATCGTGGTCGGTAATGGTGCCCGCCACGACATGGAGGGCATCATCGCTCTCGCCGAACGCCTTGGCGCACCCGTGGGAACCACGTTTAAGGGCAAAGGACTGATCAGCGATACCCACCCGCTCGGTTGTGGCGTTATGGGTCGTTCGGGTACGCCGATCGCTAGCTGGTTCATGAACGAGAGCGACCTGGTGCTCGTGTTTGGTGCGAGTTTCGCGAACCACACCGGGATTGCCGACTACAAGCCATTGATCCAAGTCGATCGTGACCCTATGGCGTTGGGTCGTTTCCACTCGGTAGATGTGCCGTTGCAAGGTGATGTGGGTGTTACCTGCGGGCAGATTGTTGATGCGCTTCCCGAGAGCGCCGGGGCCGACCTCGTTGAGGAGGTCGCGGAGCGCTGGGCACTGTGGCGTACCGAAAAGGCCTCTCGACGGGCCGACGATGAGGGCCATGGCATCGGCGCCGCATCGGTGATGGACACGCTGACGCGAAAGATCGATCATGACGCGGTCATCGCCGTAGATGTTGGCAACAACACTTACTCCTTTGGCCGATACTTCGAAGCCTCCGGTGGACAGGACCTGTTGATGTCGGGGTATCTCGGCTCGATCGGGTTTGGCCTGCCAGCAGCGATGGGTGCGTGGGCTGCTGTTGGCGATACTCGTCAGGTCGTCAGCGTGAGCGGCGATGGAGGACTCGGCCAGTACGCCATGGAGATTACGACGGCGGTGAAGTACGGCATGAACATCACCCACGTGGTGCTGAACAACTCCGAGCTCGGCAAGATTTCCAAGGAGCAACGAGCCGCCGAATGGGAGGTGTGGCAAACCTCGCTGCACAATCCGAGCTTTGCGGCCTTTGCCGAACTCTGTGGGGCGAAGGGCATCCGTGTCACCGATCCGGCAGAGCTCGATGCTGCGATCGACGAAGCGCTCGCTCACCCCGGACCAGCACTTGTCGAGGTCGTTACCGACGCACTCTTGCTCTAACCAACCCGCTCATCCACCCAACCTCAAGAACGCGGGGTCAGACCCCGCGTTCTTGAGGTTGGGCGTTCCTCTCTCTAGAAAGAAGCCACGACATGACCTTTGCAACCCCTCCAGCCACCCTCACCGCCACACGACTCGCGCTGCATCGTTTAGCGACGTATGCGGTTGCTCCGGTGCGGCATCAAGCGACGGGCCGATTTGGCCTCCGTGCGGCACCACATGGTTTCGGCACGCCCGAGTTTGATGGTCGGCAGATTCGTATCGAGGGCGTGGAGCTCATCGATACGGTCGCAGGCACCGAACGGCGTCATCCAATCACCACGCTCGACGCCGCTGTCGAGTTCCTCGGGTCAGCGATCGATACCGAGACGGCAGCTGAACATGATTCTCCCGCTGTGGGCGATACGAGCGCCGATCTCGCGATCGACGAGGCCGCATCGTTGTTCCTTGGCGAGTGGTTCACCATGGCGTTTGCGGCGCTTGCTGCGGTGGGATCCGATGAAGCTTCGGTCGACGCGAGCGAGCCGCAGCTTTGGCCAGGTCATTTCGATCCAGCGATCGAGGTTGGTGATGAGGACCACCGAGGTAGCTATGGGGCCTCACCGGGCGATCAGGGTATTGACGAGCCCTACCTGTACCTGAGCGTGTGGTGGCCTGACAAGATCGGTCTCGATACCGCTGACCCTCGCTGGAACGCGCCGAGTTTCACGGGTTCGGTGCTTCGCCTGAGCGACTTCCCGGCCGGCGCAGACCCGGTCGATGTTGCGACCGAATTTTGGCGCAGTAGCCGGGATGCACTGGGCTAGAGATGCAGGGTTAGTGGCACTGGGGTAGAGATGCTGGGCAAGGGTTGTTAGGACCGCTTGTTCCAGAGGGCAACGAGGCCATAGGCCGCTGCAAGAAGTAAAAGACCGCCAGCGAGAAACGCAACGCTTATTTCGGTCTCTTCGTCCTGCAGCACGATCTGGCTTGGTAGCTGGTTAAACACGTCGAGGAGCTGTGCAGCGTCAGCGGCACGGTAGTACTCGCCGCCGGTGATATCTGCCACCTCTTGCAGGGTTGGTTCGTCGATGACCAGAAACGGGCGGAGCTCATCGAGCGTTGTATCGCCGAGGTCGGGGCGTCCGTTGTTGAAACCAAACCCAGGGGCGAAGCTGGCGGGTCCGATCTGGTCGGGCGCACAGACCATCTCTGCAATCTCATCTCCGCCGAACCCAATGGTGTACACCCGGACTCGGCGGTCGAACGCTTGTTGTGCCGCATCGAGCGGTTCGACGCCTTGGCTGTTTGCGCCGTCGGTGAGAAGCACCACAATGTCGGGAACGTATTCACCCGCAGCGGCAATTGCGCCGCGATCAACAGTTCCGCTGAGGTCGATGGCGGCTCGGTCGACATCGGGGTTGACCTCGGCGATTGCGTCGAGCGACCGGATGGTGGCGTTGCCAATTCCGGTTCCGAGCGATGCGGTGAAACCATCGATGGCAGCGACGAGATCAGCGGTGTCGTTTGTTGGCGCCACAACAAGCTCGGCCACGCCGCCGAAGGCAACGATGCCGATCTGTGTGCCGTCGTCGCGGTTCTCGACAAACGTCCTTACCGCATCTTGGGCGACGGCGAGACGATTTGGTACAACGTCGGTGGAGCACATCGAGAGCGACACATCGAGCGCCAAAATGATCGATGTCCGGTCGAGAGGAACCTGCACGGTCGCCTGCGGACGGGCCGACCCAATCGCAAGACTGCTCAGTCCTAGGAGCAACAAAGCAGTGGGTGCATGCCGCTTCCACGGAGCAGCTGTTGGCATTGCTTCCTTGATGAGCGACAGGCTGCCGTAGGAGATTGCGCGGTTCTTGCGTCGGCGAAGCATCCAGAGGTAGAGACCGAGGACTAACAACGGAATGAGCAGCGATAGCAGCATGAGCGGCCAGGCAAAGGTCATGGCATTCTCCCCTTGAATCGCATGGAGAGCACCGCAGCGATGGCAAGCAATACGAGCGCACCGAGGCCAAACAAGCTCGTCAGTTCCCGTTCCTCGTCCTTTAGCTCGAGGTCCCGTTCGATCGTGTCGGTGACGGCAGCGAGCGCATCGATGGTGTCAGCCTGAAAGTACGTGCCATTGCTGAGGTCGGCGAGCTGTTGCAACGAGGCCTCGTTTAACGCTGTCGACATAGAGAAACCCTCGAGCTCGACGACGGTTCCGTCCGTGCTGCCGAGGCCGACGGGGTAGATGCGAATACCGTTTGTTGACGCAAGTTCAGCGAGGGGACCAGGGTTCTGCTCGGTGGTGTCCTCGCCATCGGAGAACAGCACGATGATGGCCGAACCGAATCCGCCAAAGTCGACGGGCGGAATGTCTACTGCTCCGGTTTCGTCGGGAAGGTACAGGATTGGACTTTGTGCGATTGCGCTGAGGCCCGCAAAGAGTCCTTCGCTGAGCGAGGTGCCGCCAGCGGCTTGGAGGCGATCGACCGACGCAAGAACAGCGGTGCGATCATCGGACGGGCGCAGGGTGATAGCGCCAGCAGAACCAAACGAGACAATGCCGATCTCGACCGAATCTGGCTGTTCGTTGACAAAGGTCGTGGCAGCGGCCTTGGCGGCGTCGAGACGTGTGGGCTCGAGGTCGTTGGCCATCATCGATTGTGAGGTGTCGAACACCAGCACCACGGTGCTGCGAAGCTCGGGGATCTCGATGGTTGCTTGTGGTCGGGAGAAGCCCACCAGAATGGCAACGACGGCGAGGAGGCTGATGGCGGGGGCGAGGTGCCGTTTCCATCCGAGCGATTTCACGTCGTTGTAGCCGTCGCCGAGCGTTGCGAGCGGCGCTTGGGAAGCTGCCTTACGGGAGCTGTAGATGTAGAGCCCGATAAGGACCGGTACGAGGAGTAGCCCGACGAGGGCGGTTGGCCAAAGGACGCTCATCGACGCTGACGCCCTTTCCGTTTGGCCACCATGGAGAGGAGCGCTCGGGCCAGATCATCTGATGTTGAGACCGCAAAGAGATCGACGCCGGCACGGACGCTGGCGGCGGCGATCATGTGTTCGCGAGCAGCGGCGGCTTCAGCAAAACGTGCCCGGAACTTGGGGTTGGCGGTGTCGACGGTCATCTGTTCGCCGGTCTCGGCGTCTTGTACAACGACCAGGCCTGCGTTGGGTAGCTCGACCTCTTGTGGGTCAACAACTCGGATGGCAACGACCTCATGGCGGGTGGCGAGGCGTCGCAGCGCTACATCCCAGCCCGGATCGCTGAGGAAGTCCGATATGACAAATACCAGGCTTCGTCGGCGGGCGATTCCGGCGCCAGCGTGCAAGAGCGCTGCGAGCGGTTCCTGCGTCGGCGTTGGTTGCGGGGAGGCGAGGAGGTGCCGGGCCAGACGAAGGACCTGGGTTCGGCCGCTCTTGGGTTCGACGAGCTGTTCGACGGCGTTGTTCCACAACAGCGCGCCAACTCGATTGCCCCGATGGCTGAGCATTTGTGCCAGGGAGGTCACGAGTTCGGTGGCGACGTGTTCTTTGTTCCGGCCTCCGTGTCCAAATTGCATGGACGCCGTGCGGTCAACGAGGAACCACG
>JAVCKV010073369.1:0-21756 GCA_032274145.1 Herpochondria borealis | reverse complement strand
TATTTCTACGGTATAGCTACGTGATGTCGGAAAATTAGACAAAAACTCATAGTGAACGCGCGTCCCCCCAGTTCACAGAAGCACCACCAGGGAATCGCTCTGATTGCTCCAGATGTTTGTCACTTTCCAACGTCAACAACCTCTGACCATGATGAACAAGACAAAGGAACACAAACTTCTCGATCTTGATTCATATTGCCATGCACCGCGCTTTTGCCATATAGGCAACCATAAGACCACCATGAAGCATACGGAGCTCCAGCATACCACAGTCACGGAGCCTCCTAGTGCCCTCAACGAGGAGCCCTCTCGGACAAACGCGAACAAACTTGTAGGACTACAACCAGGTGCAGCTTCTGTTGGACGTCGCGCCGACCAAAAGCAAGTACCTTCTGATCCACCACAACAACAAGACGCTCTTCGAGCGAATCACGACGTTGAAATTGCTCATGCTGACACTGTAACTGAGCCCGCTGTCTTTGAAGCTCACCAAGAGGTTGATATGTCCTCTAACGATGAGGATGTCGCAAAAGAAGAAGAAAACCCCAAAGTTGAAACCAGGGCATTCCTCTCGCTCTTCTCAAGGAAGATTTGGATAGCAAGCATCGTGCTATTAGTTGGAATTGCGGCGATTGGCTTAGTTGCCGGCCTAACCTCTAACCATTCTACTCCTCCCAGCAATGATGCAAGTGTTGTTGAAGATGCTGCTAGCATGCCGCCGACAGAAGCTTCAACTTCCATGCCGACGCCGTTAACGGAACTGATGGCTTTAATCAAGTCGCGCAGCCCATCCACAAGCTTTGAGAATACCACTTCTCCTCAAGCACTAGCATTGAACTGGATGGCAAATGATCCCTTCTCCTCTGAATTGTCGCTACTAGAAGGAAACGATGATCGGTTGATCCAACGCTTTGCATTGGCCGTCTTTTGGTACAGCACGGGTGGTCCCACCACGTGGGGGCCTGGTGGATGGTTGGAGTCAACCAACGAGTGCAGCTGGCCTCAAACATTTGATTGCAGCACAGCTGGACTCATGGAATTTCTATATCTTGATGCAAAAAGCTTGATTGGGACGATACCTATTGAGCTTGGCCTTTTGACTGCATTAGCACGATTGTCCATGTTCTCCAATTCGCTTGCTGGCACTTTACCCACGGAATTGGGAAAATTGATTCGCTTGACCTTTCTGGCCGTCAGTCAAAATCAACTCCCTGGTAGTATCCCCTCTGAGCTCGGTCAATTGACCTCCCTCACTGGGTTATATTTGTCTTCCAATACTTTATCCGGCATGATTCCAAACAGTCTGTGCGATGCTGGCTCCGTAATAACATTCATCGGAATTGACTGTGCAACAGTTACCTGCAGTTGATGTAACGAAGAAGACTCAGAGAACGATTCTTGTTGAACAAGTAGTTAGTTGCTTCCTTCGTGAGATCTATTGCGATAGTTTCTTCAATGGGGGTGAGAGGAGCGACAAGCAAGCATTTAGTATGAGAAGCCGTACGCAAAGCGCCTTGAAAATTATTAGGCATTCCATTCCTCTTGTTGAATCCTCCCCCTCTTCCTTCTAGTCTACCCCTCTTCCTTCTAGTCTACTAGTCTAACGACTAAGTTGAGCTCGAATCCACCAGCACTAGCACGACATCATGTACCACAACCACTCAGCCGGCGCACTTGTGGGCGGTGTTGCAAGCGGATAGTCTAGCAGAGAGCAGATAGATGCGACTCCTGATAATGTTGGGAAGAGCCTCAGGCTATACTTAGAACAGGCAGGCGATGAAGCGAAATGCTGCAGTTGATGGATGCTCTTCGCTGACCGCTCTAGCTACATGTATGATAGCTTCTCTAGGGAGCTGCCGGTGCGCCCTTCCGGTGATGTGGGATAGATCTCAGACACTTTTTCGTAAAGAACACGTTCAACGTACACCAGATGCCTCCCAGCGACCAACATTTTGATCGGCTGTCATCACTCAACTACAGTACGGACACTCAACTTGCAATTACAGGAACATGTATTAATACATTAACATTTTATTGCAGAAACGAAAATAGATCATCTGTTCTTGACCATAAGACAAGCAGCAGCGCGTTTCCTTTAGAGATCTTTCAAACGCGCCCGACCTTACCAGAACTCCGTCCCAAAGACTTGCTTTACACACCAGTCTCATTGTTGAACAAACCCAACCACGATGAATAATTTTGCTACCAAGTTCCCCTTCTCCCGCACCAAAGTGCGGACGTTTCCTCGACGAGATAACCGTCGGTTTCGTAGCACAGCTTGATTACTACATGTCGGCTTAGTTTGCAGGAGTTGCGTGTGCATTGACCAACAATTTGTACGAGACGAATGGAATCAAACTTGAGTTTTTAGTATCCATGTGCCCCGACACGAACTGCACACGGCCAAAGTCTGTGCACCCACCACGCGTGTCCGTGCAGGATTCTCCAGGAGCTCCTTCATCGCATTGCACTTGATGAACCATTCGACAAAAGGTCAGGCTCGTTCTTCGAGACTCGATTTTCAACTTCATGTGCGAGAAAGGTGTGCATAAGCTCTCAATCAGAGAGACGATAGCCCCTCTACCGCCAGGAGTACAAATTCAATATTGAGATATAACTACGAAGAACTGACGATGTCTCCTGCCAAGGAACTATTGGCTAAGCAATGCGACCCATAAGGATCAGCTACGCATGTAGATTACGAAGTTAGGATACGACAGCATGCTGAAAGATATCAACTGCAGCAGTTGAGAATGTCCCAGGCAATGTGTGTGGCATACGAGTAGATTGGCCCGAGATGAGGAGTTTGTCACTGCTTACTTTATTGTCAAGCTCATGATCACAAGAGCGACTCTCCCATTCTCACATGAGCATGAGCATGAGCACGCCCGTGTTCCAGGAGACCGGGTCGTCAATGGGATGGTGCGGTGTCAGCGATGCGATGCGACCTTTACCAAGCTAGTGCTTTTGTCGTCCTTGTAAAAGGAAAGAGTAGCCGTGTGACGAAGGAAATAACCTACCCACTTGAGGGATGGAAGCACACTGTGCAGGTCATCTTATCAAAGTCAGCGTTTAGAAGTAACAGTGAATCCCCAAAAATCTCTCGGATCCTGTTTGTAGACGAGGAACTACATCATCTGATTCGTGATTGATCGGTGATGCCTTTATGTTTGACCAGAGCTTTTGGTAGAGAGGCGATCGCAGTCAATGAAAGCTTAAAAGTGTGCGGATTAGCTGGACATCACGATATATTGTGAACGGAGTAGTGTCGCATGTTGAACTTTAACAGCGCGTCAATGTCCTTTTTAATCATGACTGTAGAGCGCAGCTGTCACAAAAGAACGGACAGATACCAGTAACCGTCCCCAACGGCATCCGTGACGTCAAAAACGGGGAGCCTCGCTTGAGGGAGCGCATTGGGCTATTCTTGCAGAAGCCAGCATTTGACTAATTTGACTGGACTCCATCAGCGCACACTTGCGTGTCTCACATTGTCAAGAGCGTGGATCAGAGATGGGACGTCGCCGTTGAAGTGTCTGCCAACGTACTTGCTGCGCTTGAGCCCTACTAAAACACACGCGACATGTGCGTAGCTGCTAACATCCTCGCGATGCCAAGCATCGCAACCCCAGACTACAGAGTCTTATTACCAGCATTTGTGACGGGTTGTGTGCTCTTGAGTCAACTACACAGCAGTAGAAAGTGACGCAAGGCATATTTGTTCTCGAATTCATTCTCTGAGGCGACAGTAAATTATTTTGTGCAAAGCTGGAAGCGGGACCAATAAAAGGGGCTTAGACACTACACGTAGGACGACAGGCTTTGACACGTAGGACGCCAGAGTTTGACAGGTAGGACAAGTAAAAGCCTAATTGGCATGCGATCTATGACTGATGCCTCGACGTGCCCGATATCCAATCCTACCCGAGAGGGGACGAATGGTCCAACCAACAATTTAGATGTGATCTAATACAGTATTGACGATAAATACCGTCGGAAAGTGTCTATGCGCTCGTGATTCCCGAATTTTTTGTCCCTCAGCGTTTTATGGGGTCATCCCTCATTTAAAAATCTATTTCATCACCCAGAGGAAGCGGGTACGATGAACGACTCTACCCCAAGTACGATGATAGTTGGGGAGGAATCATCCAACCCTGATGGTGTAGGCATTGCGCGAGAGTCTGTCATTAGCTCTCTGCGTCTGGGCGACGATGAAACGCGCGATCTTGTGGATGATGCCTCCTGTGCTTTCGATCGAAAACCCAAACTAAACCTACAGAATATGGCTCTCACGGGAAGAGGGAAAGAGTATACTCTCCTCGAGGCCGGCTATAGGCGAATCCAGATGGGCAAGTATCCGTCAGAGGTGGTCTTGATTGACGGATCGTCTGGAACAGGAAAGAGCGCGCTAGCCGAGTCGTTGCGAGAGCCGGTGTCGCTCCAGCGACACGGGTTCTTCGTATCCGGAAAGTTTGATCAGCTGAGAAACGAGCCCTTCGTTGCGCTTGTGGAGGCCTTCACAGATCTATGTGACTTGGTTTCACAGGACAAGACGACATGTCAGGAGATTGCGAAGAAACTAGAGGGTGATATTTCAGTTCTGAGCAAGTTGATTCCAAACCTCTCCACGGTCACTGGTACAGAGCCTTGTAATGATATATCATTCCATCAGGCACAGTCTAGCTTTACACAGTTGAAGCTGGCTTGTCGCAGATTTTTGACTGCAGTCGCGAGCGAGAAGCACCCTGTCGTGCTACTCATTGATGATCTCCAGTGGGCTGACAAGGAATCGCTTGAAGTAATTCAGACCATCATTACCGACGTGAACTCAAAGTATATTCTCCTGATTGGAACCTTCCAATCAGGCGATGCTCGCAGTCTCAAGGATCTACTTAACATGGTGGAGAACGAAGACGAGAAATGCCTTCGATGCACGTCAATTCACTTGGATGGCTTTGATTGTGACCAGGTGGCTTCATTGATTGCAAACTGTACAAACAGCAAGCCTAGCGAGACATGTGAGCTGGCTAGTCTAGTTGTTAAGCGTACCAACGGCAATCCATTGTGTGTGATGCGCTTCATCGAGATGCTGGAATACGACCAGCTTCTCTCGTTCGATGCCAACTCGGAGAAGTGGGTTTGGTCCGCGGATCAAATCCGAGAGGAAACGATTGCCTGCGACAACGTTGTTGAAATTGTGAAGGCTCGTATCAAAGGTTTGACGAGTGGCTCTCAGTCTGTCCTGAGGCTTGCCGCGGTTTTGGGCTTCACTTTTGACACAGAGGTTATCAAAGCTGCCATCCTTAAACGAAGGGCGGCTTCTCATCAGAGTGTGTCGATAGAGCAGGTCGCTGCTCAAGTGGATGCGGCGCTCAAGGTGGCGGAAGATCGAGGTCTCATCGAACGCAATGCTGGTGGTACCTTCCGATTCTGTCACGACAGTGTCTCTGATTGCCTGTACTCCATGACACCAAAAGGAATAAAGCTAGCTTCTGTCCATCTACTTCTTGCGAATGCGATGCAGGAGCTCGGAGACAGCAACGAACTTCATACGTTCTCTATCGCCGACCAGCTCAATCGTGCCAAGATGCTGATTAACGCAGAGAATGACCGCTTGAACAGTGCGGACTGTAATCTTCGCGCTGCCAAGCAAGCTTTAGGACAGTCGGCATTCGACATGGCTCTGGAGTATGCCCAACATGGACTTGATGCTGTGGACGATTCGGCAAAGTGGGATTTAAGTAACTACACCACCGTTCTAGACTTGCACTGTGTCGCCGCCGAGGCACTCTATTGTTGCGGGAATCTCGAAGAATCAAACAGACACCTCCAGCAAGTGTTTCAAAATGCAACATGCCCCGCAGATACAACACGCGCCCGTATTATCCACGTTTATGCACTCGGAGCCCATGCACGTTTAGAAGAGGCTATTGATGTCGCGTTTTGTGGCGCTCGAGAGCTTGGAGTCAAGCTTCCCAAGCGACCCGCTATGCATCATGCGATTTTTCGTCTCATAAAGACGAAAGCGATGCTTCGTCGCAAGTCCGACGAGCAGCTCCTGGCGGCGCCCACGGTGGGAGACGGGGGGATGGCGGAGGCAGTTCATTTTGTGGCCATGGCAGCGCACTACGCATCAGTCTCTATGAGAATTCCGCACTTGATTCTTGCAATCGCAACCCTGATGCAACTTTCGGTGAAGGGGAAGTGTTCCAGGTCGTCGTCGTTTTGCACGTTTGGTAAGAAATATTGATATTGTCGTTGGTGGAAAATAGTTTGTCTGACGACTAGAAACTAACTGTCCGAAACATTATCCACCAGGCATCTTGGAAACAGCCATGGGCAACATTGAACAGGCTGTTCGCATGGCCCATTTGACCTCTAGAATGCATGAGATTCAGGATGACAAACAGAACATTCCAGCGGACTTTTGTGTCATGCACACTTTTCTCCTTCATTGGAGAGCTCCATTGCATGACTCTCTTGAGCCGCTCCAACGAGCTTACGTCAATTCAAAGGAAAGTGGTGAGAACGATGTGGCCTTCCTGGCCACCTCAACGTGGATCCAACTAGCAGTCGTTTGTGGATATCTACCTTTGGATCGAGTCGAAAGGCGAACCCGAGAGTACGTCGGTCAGATGTACGAATTCAGCCATGTGAGTCAAAGATACTTGTCACTCCCGTACTGGCAGCTCTGCCTGAATCTGATGGGTCAGAGCGACCACCCATCCGTTCTAACCGGTGACGCCATGGACGAGGAGAGTTTCGCGGCAGACGCTACAAATGCAAAAGTTCTGCTAGCGCCCAAAACCTTGGACGTTCTGAGAATCGTACTAGGCTGTCATTTTGAAATCTCTTCTCATGTGCTCTACGGGCTGATGGTTGTCTACGAAGCAATGGAGCAACCTCCTGTTGGTCATTTCATGAAGTATATAACCAAGTTCTACGTTGGACTTTCTTACATTCAGTTGTATCGAAGCTTTGCGAAGCGGTCCGACAAGCGAAAGGCTAGCAAGATTGCCAACGAGCTAAAGAAATTGACGTTGGATGGTTGTCCCAACACGAAACCACTCTGGGCTTTGATGGATGCTGAGCTCGCAACTTTCGCCGCTCCAAAGAAGCAGCAGGATAGTGATCGTGTCGCAACGTTGTTCCTTGACGCTATTCAGGAAGCTTCCGGAATGCAAAACATGTGCGTGGAAGCAATGGCGAATGAACGTGCTGCACGTTACCATCAAGCAGGAGCGTCGTCATCGAATAATAATGAACAAGACGCGTTGGCTCGGCAGTACATGAACCGCGCCGTTGAGTTGTACGAGAACTATGGTGCGCTTGCAAAGGTGGAATTTTTACAAAGGTCATCGAGATTGTTGCACAACCAAAACAAGCGCCAGACGCGTCGTCGTCATCCACCTGAGATTGAATGCCCTCTTTAAGCGACCGAGAATGACTCGCCCCACAAAACTTGAACACCAACCGTTGCCAAATAAGCTGGCATATGTAGTGTAAGAGACAACATAGATGAACTACAACTAGTAGCACGCAGTTTAGCTGTTGTAATGGTGGGAGATGCTCCGTCGTCTTGTCTTGCAACGCTCAGCAACTATGAGAGATAGTTCACCATTGACGTGTTGGTTGACATTGCGCGTATGTGCAAACTGTGTTCAACGATCTTTGCAAGAATCTAGTGGTTGGTAGAACGAACCACTAGCGTCCTCCTATCTTCCTCGCAGTTTTACGTATTGTCCTCCTCCTCCTCGTCCTGTGCTTTTGGATATTCACACAGCGACCGTCTTTCCTCCAGATGATCGGTCTTGTCGTTCACATCCGGTGAACCACTGTTGAAACCACTCCCAGTGATTGGGGAGCATGCGTGCTTCTGCTCCTTCGCGCAGTCTTTTACTTCTTGTCGTCCTCCTCCTCTTCTTTTGGGTATTCACAAAGCGACCACTCCTCCTCCGACCAATGCTCTCGCAGTAATTGATTAAAGGCCATTGCCTTGGGTCGCAGTGCATTTTTCATTTTGCGACATAACGAGGGACGAATTTGTTCTTGCGACGACGACGAAATGGCTGAATTGACTTTGCGCTTCAAATCCTCTTCTGGCAACGCGACATCAGTGCTGCTGTTGTCGACACCAACGTGTTGCAACACCTTGTGGAGTAATTCTTTGGGATGTTCCGCTATATCCGTAAAGGGAAGAACCAGAATTTGACTGGCATCAAAGTATTTCAACCACGTTTGGAGTGCTGTTGCATAATCCGATCGATCCATGTGTGTTTTCGAGTGCAACTGTTGCATAAAGTAGGCATCGTCGTACTTTATTGGATCCGACGATGCCTCTTGTAATTTGAGCTTGGTCGCCTCATCCATGTCTTGATACGGGACATCAAACTCTCCCGCATTCAACCCTCGCACTTTTTGATTGCGAATCTCCATGGTGATTGCCGAATACGTACGATCGACCAAATCGCGTGCCAAGAAAATCACCCTCAAGTCTGGAAACAGATCCTTGATTTCCTTCACATGCCGTTCGGGCAGGGCCATGTAGCAGGGTGTAATTTCACCCAATATCATCATTTCCTTATTATTGTGCTGCTTCTTTGGATATTGCCGACTATACCACGCCAATCCCTTGTGACGATGCCAATCCCAAAAGTGAACTTCCTTGGAAGATGGCAATCCGACAACACCACTGCGCTGCAACATTTCATACAACCACGTCGTTCCAGCCTTTTGAGCACCAATGCACATGAAGTTCACCTTGACGGAGAGTTGATCTCGTGGAGGAGTACGGGGTCGCTTGTTTTGTTGCGACGGCGGAGGCGCTTCATTGGCTCGTTTCGCAGTAGCTTCCAATCCCTTGAGCATGCTGGCAAAGTCACTCATTGTTGTTATAATATATGATGTATGATGATGTGTATCACAACAGGAGTAGTAGTAAACAGGTAAGGAGCAGCAGGTGCTGAAGAATCAATCAGGTTGTACAACAGTAAACAGGCAGCAGTCTCTCTATTGAAAAAGCACTGTCATCGTGTGGGTTGTCATAATCACTTTTCAGGCAGCCAACGTACGATACCCCTCAGCGTGCCCCTTTTTGCTAGGGAGTGTTTGCAGGTTGAGTTGAAGTTGGACCTCAAACAACCTTCTGGAAGGTAAATAGCCGTTTTAAAGACAGACAACCAGCCAATTTTCAGGCCTTTTTTCCAAAATAACAGATAACGACCATGGCAGCAGCAGCAACGTAACGACGACTAGCCAATAACAACACTCAACGAGACAACGTATGCAATCATGTCCTATACATCAATATTGGACAAGCCACGAAAGGGACCACCACGAAAACGAATCAAATGTATAGTTTTGGGGGCAGCAGGGGCAGGCAAGACATCGTTGTTGAGACGATATTTTCGAGGAACCTTTGAAGGAACACGAGTGCCCACGTTGGGTTCCGACTTTTATACAGGACGAATCGTGCAACAACCAACGCAAGAAGAAAAGAAGGAAGAAAAGAATGTCAGCAACACAGCAGTCGGCGTCAGTGTACAAGTGTGGGATACAGCGGGGAGGGAACGGAATGCCAAGCATCCAATCGCATCCTTGAGTGATGAATTCTTTCGACACGCTGATGGAGCCATGTTGGTATACGATGCAACGTCAAGTACTTCCTTTACACAACTACTCAAGTGGCATTCCGAATTGCGACAACGCAAGTTTGATCGACCGATACTGATTGTTGCCAACAAGATGGATATTATCAAGGAGAGACAGCTGCAACGGCAACAGCAACAGCAACAACTCAAGTCATCCAGTAACAACTTGACCAAGACCGCTGCCATTCCCAACAAACGAGATGTGATGGGAATCATGGGTGGTGATTTCAAAGGAAAGGACAGTCAATATGAATATCGAGTCGACACGTCGCACAACAATAACAGTAACACACCTTCGGCAGAAGATGGCAGATCCACCTACATGGCGACGCATGGGAGTGCCTGGACCACCGATGGGTGTTATCTGGATTCAGTCCTCAACAGTGAATCACGATCACACCCCGATCGTGACATGGTACTATTATGGTGCATGCGCAACGACGGACTAACGCATGTGGAAGCCAGTGCGTTGGATGGAACGGGTGTCGATGAGGCCATGGAATCGTTGGTGTCACTGGCACTCGAGTACAAGGCAGAGCAAGAACGAAAGGAGGAGCAGCAGTATCAACAAGAAACAGAAGCACGTTTTCGAACCAACAAGGAGCTGGATTTGCATAAACGATATGCACCGCAAGGACCTTCGTGTTTTGGATTTTTATTTCAATGGTGCAAACCAGAGAAGAAATAGTGGGCGCTGTGCATATGTGTCTCCCTCTCTTGTTGTATGAGTATGTACAAAGTTGATGCTGTATTATAATATTCAAACGCCCAACTTTCTCCTCTCTCCTCGCTCCTCAAGTTGTTGAGCCGGCTTAGTGCGCGCTTGGAGCTACTACGTGTACTCGCAAGCGTCGATGTTGCTCAAACACATTGAACCACGGTGTGAGGGCGCCAGGTGCTCTCGTAAGACAACTGAGCGTGGAATGTGATGCCTGGCCTGGGCGCCGTCGTCTCCTGTATGATGATCATAGATTGTAGTACCTCGCGACGACAACGCCATGATGATCCTTGATGACATCATCTCAGATGATGATGATATCCTGGAATACAATGGTCACGCTCGCCAGCCTCGCGCTGCTTGAGCTGTTGGACCGTTCTTTGATGTCGGGAATGCTAGTCTTGGATCTCTGCCTGTGAGAGCCCGCGGAAACAGTGTCAGTACTATGATCGCATGGTGATGGTGGCTGGTGCGCAGAAGGAATATGATGACGCGGCATGAGCGCTTTTGCAAAACAGGGTATCCACTCAGCCTCGAGTCTTCATAGGCGGCGAAGAAGGAGGGAAAAGATGGCGCACGCAAAACTCAGAATTATTCATCCATGCATGTGCTCCAAAGTAAATGCTCCTGCAAAGCCCCCTCTACTCTGTAGACACTCAGTAAATTTTTCGTGAGACTTATATATAACCCGACGAGTAAAAACTAGCAGGCCTTGCTCTTCGCGCGGGAAATGATGCTACAGCACCAAGTGCCTATACTTGCCATGAATGAATGAATCTCCTCCGAGAAGAATCGAATCTTGAATCTAGCTAGATCAAGAGAGCTAACCGAGGACAGACAGACAGTGGTCTACTAGCTAGTAGAGACATTTTATGTTCAAGTTGGACACAGATGCTCGACATTATTTGTTAGGGATACGACACATTTGGTTCGCGCAAACCCCAAGTTACGTGACCACTCTATTATCGACTATGGTGGGAATGTCCAATCTTGCTTGTGGAGGGCAGCTTGTTCCCGATCATCCACATTTGCCCCTCCCGCTGCGCTGATCTGATCATTACAGTAAATGGTCAAACAAATGTCCATGCTTCCCAGAGAACGTGCAGGACGTTCTGTTCCAGATCAATGTACTCGTATCGTGTTTCTGCTGGTGGTTATCATGATTGGCGGAGGGAATATTGGGAATAGTTCTACTATCAGCGCTTATGACGAAGCCTCTTCTCCGGCCTTTGCTCTCGAAAGCTCCCCCGCTCCTATGGTCAATGCTATGCACAACACCGGCTCTAGAGGGAATACGCAATGGTCATCTCCTGTCGAACCCGAGGATACCGAGGCAGCAGCAGTCAATGTGAACGACATCAAGGAAGACTACCCCTCTCAGCCGTTTACCTTTGCTGCTTGTCTCATTATCAAGAACGCGAACCACATGCTTCCTGAATGGCTAGCCTACCACTACACCTTTCTACCACTGCGACGAATCATCATCGCGCTTGATCCCCTTAGTTTGGATCGACCTTCGGAGGAGCTTATGAAGAACTTTGGCGATATTGGTTTGAACGTCACTCTGTGGGACGACGATTGGTTTATCTTCAATGGGCAAGATGATCGAGAGAAACGACACTTCGTCAAGAATGTGACTCGACATCATGGTGACACTGCTGATCAGGATGACGTCTATTATGCTCATCTATGGCGTCAAAAGACATTCTATGGAGCGTGCGTTCACCGTCTCAAGGCGGAAGGACACAGCACATGGACGGCGATGTGGGATTTGGATGAGCATCTAATGTTCAACTACTTTTTGGCCAAAACCCCAATCAACGCGAGAAATGCATCTAGTCCACGAGGTCGACTACCAAAAGCGCAGCAGCGGCGGTATGAGACTGCCGCCGAATATATATCAAGTGGTATCGATCCTCTCTTCAAGCAACGGTCTTGCGTGATGCTCCCGCGTCTTAACTTTGGACCGGAGGAATCAGCATCGACATCGCCGGCCACTATTGTCGCTGCTTCGAAACAATGGAACACTACCTACTTTAATACGATGCGTTTCCGCCGTCACTCTCGTTTTCAGCAATTGGGTAAATCCATGGTGGATGCATCAAGGTACACCCGCTTTTTGAAGTCGGGACTCGATCCACATCGACCTCTGAAAGACGAGTGTGGTCCTCTTCACTTTAAGCCAAAAGAAAAGAGCTTTCGCATTCATCATTATTCTGGTCCCGCCGAAACCTATCCATGGCGACAACGGGACTCGCGATTCAATGCGTCGGCAGCACGGGGGAAATTCGAGCATCGAACCAGAGCAACAGCCTTTGATGAGATGAACGACACTGTCCTCCCCGACTGGTTGTCAGAATTTATTAAACAAGTAGGAGACGAGGAAAAGGCGATGGCTCTTACACAAGCCGCGATACAGACTGGATCTACGAACCTGCGCACAATATTCGACTCAGCGATGTCTGGAAGGATGTAGAGCAGGCGGTCTACACGTCTCCACCTGATGTCTCCTATGCCTGGTTATTGTTGACAGCTATAACGATGACTTGCAGCGCAAACGCGCTGTCGTCACTGCAGCCTCCTCATTAAGTCTCACAAGACTAACCCCTTGGTTTGACTATCTACCACAGTAACCAGCCGTGTCGTACATTGTTGCCTTTGCTCAGCGATTCCAGACGTTGATTGTTAGGACACCTATCTCGACTTGGCCGAAGCTGCCTACTTGGCCAGTGCAGCAACCGAGAAGAGTATCAATAGGACGAAGCGACGAAACAAACTATCAGTGGCGTCTACACTGGTGGGGATAGAGTAAACTATCATAAGTGTACTGGTGGAACAGCCACTCGTAGACGCTGCCTATCGTGTAATATCTTGATGTATGTGTGTGTTGCCGCGCCCAGAACAGTGCAGCAATAGCGCTATATTGATGCACTCGGACGCCAATGCAATACTCTTTCTTAGGTTGCATCAGTTACCTGGTTTCGACGTTTGTGCTGGGCGGTATGCATTTAGTCGTGTCTGTTCATTCGTACGGGCCCGGTAGATTTTCAAGACCATGACCTCGCTCTCGCGCCGATGATCGGTTGCGACTCGTCCCTGTAACCAATCGACTGCGACTCGCAGTTCGTGGCCATGGTGACTCCCTGCCTCATAAAACAAAGATATCAAACAGCAAGAAGGCAAACATCATCATGGGTCAGATTGCGTCTACTACTAGAGCGAAGACTAAGAGCATCACGCCCACAACAAGTACTTCAAAAGAATATTGCATTCACGTCACTGATCCAACTCATAAACGTGGCCATCCATGGTTTGATATTGTCAATGATTGGCTGAACATTCTGGAACTGGAGGTTGAGACGACCACTTACTCTGTCATATTCAGCAGTAAACCACGAAACGCGGCAAAGTGGTGGAATCAAATGAGCTTGAAACGTACTGCCGGATTAAAGGTCTTTGCATTCGAAGCATCACCCAACTCAGAGAAAAAAGTGCACGTTTTGGAATGTTTCACCAAACAAGCTACTTTTCAAGCTCTAAAGAAGGTACAAACAGCTCAATTGAAGTGTTATTCGAGGGACAACAAGTCGCACGCAACGCAGCACGGCTTGAGAAGCATTTGTTGCTGGTACTTAGCTTCGGGCATTGTCCATCGTGACTCTGTCTTTACTCAATCATGATCCGCTACAGTTTGGCCCCGCGAGAGTCCTCTATGTCGTTCGGCACGGAACGTGGCTAGCTCAGAGTGCAAAGGAGAAAGATCCTAATGCGATACGTCTATCAGTATCGTCATCGAAACACACCCCTCTATTTCGACCAGGGAGGGTGCACAATGTTACATGCATGTGTATATAGTTAGTTTTTTAGTACCATAGCTACCACTGACTCTTCGTGGAGTACACTGTACACGTCACTTGTTGCACCATACCTTCAGTAGGCATGGTAAATGACATCCGCACCTGCCAAGCGCACACGACGTCTCTTGCTGACAACTCTAGAATACTCAGATAACAAGCATCAGGATATCTAGCCCCTTTTGTTCCATATGGACTACCTGTTGGGCACAACCGTTAAGACTCATCGAAGTCGCAGCAGAGTACCCCATTTATTCATGTATCAACACATGACGTACGTTTGCTTACTTTGCAGCCTTTTGCCCTTGCATTTTGCTGCGAAATAGCGTTCATAACAAAGGATCCCTGTCAAGACAAGTATCACTCCATGGCTGCTCAGTAGATTCTCAAGCGCGTTGAAGCATACTAAGAGGACCAGGAAACCGAAGAACAGCAAGTCCTTCCAAGCTTGTGATTCTACATCCAGCCACCATAGAGCCAATTTCAGCGGTTCGGCTTCCCACATGGAAATACCCGCGCTTGTGTACTGTTCTTCCACGCACGTATTGTAGCGGCAAAAGAGTCGATGAGGCAACTCAAACGAATGAGCCAACCAGTGATGCGTGAACTTGACACCAAAGAATGACACAGCTTCTTCATTGTTGAGGGCGACAAATGATGACACCAAAAGCCCACCGTTCACCAGCAACTTCCCAGAAGGTGTAAATGGGGCATATAGGCCGTCCGCACTGAACACCGGCTTAACCGACTGAACAATGGCAATCGTCGGCTCCGACTCGTTTTCTGTGTTTCCAAATAGGAGAAGTGCATCACCAATAGAGAGGGAAGCTGCTGGAATTGCAGTGACGACACCATTCTTTTGAACAAATACGAGGTGCTGATGACTGATTCGGAGCGCGGTCGGGCGATGAAGAGTCTCAATCTCCAGGAGTTTTGCAGAGCCCCTGGGGTCATGGTGCCCAAAGCTGTAGACAGCTTCACAAACCCCCGCCCCCACTGCAATTTCGTCTCCAATCTTTAGATCTTTCATCATGGTCTCTCCTTTGGACTTTACCTCGACCTTGGTGGACCCAGAAAAGCAAAAGACAGGTGGATCGTCTACCGAATTTGGTCGTGCTGTCCCTTTCGGGGGTTGCGTTTCAACTGGAACACTATTGGGGGCTCCTTGTGCTGTAGGAGCGTTTGTTGTCGGGGCATCTTGTATAGGAAAGAATGAGACTAGCGTGGGAGCTGGCGTCGGAGAAGGAATCGCGGGGGAGACTGCAGGTGGATATGGTGTTGGAGCAGCGATGGGGGGAGAAACTCTGGTCACGTTTCCACTATTCCAATTGAAGTCTGTCGATTCCGCAATCACAAGCATCGACATGCAGCAAAGCAGATGGCCGCGAACGTTTGCAGAGTACACCATAGAAGGAGGTCTCACTTTTTGAATGCTTTGACTGCTAAATGAATGAATGAGTGCGCAGAAATAATGTTGGCGTTGCCGTGCTCTTGTTGTAAAACAGCTGGTGATGATGTTGATTGATGTGATCGTGCATGGTGAGTTGAACATGATTGGAATGTTCTCACACGACTAAAACTAGATCGATCAGACCTCGCATGTAAGTTATTCGGCATTCAAAATCCGACCGTCGAGAACCGCGCACGAAATGGCATAGCTCGATCCAAGCATAGTTCAGGGGAGGATGGGTGGACAATGATGATGTTGTCTAGATGTGCAATCTGCAACACATGTCTCTCGATCTTTTCAGGTGGGCCACGTCGACTCGTTCTCTGCGGTGGAACAGAGAAAGGTGGATGTGTGTAGATCTCAACAGTCAATGGGTTCCGCGTGGAAAAGGTATAATAGATCCATCTGTGTGGATGAGATGGTCGCGGTTTACTCTAGCCCAAGAGCACATAATATTCGTTAACAGGCATTCCTATTTTTACGAAATCAATGCGCTGTTCGTATCGGGTCGCCGTGGCGTTGGTCTTGGTCGTCGCCACTGTCATTGGTGTTGTCTTTGCGATTCTCGGTTCGGGGAAGCAGCAGATTACGTGCGACGGTACGTTGACCAACGGAGACAATCGAACTGGAGCAGGTCTGATTGTATCCGCCGGTATGCCTTGTTTTCTTGACGTAGGTACTGTGCAGGGCTTCATTTCTGTCTCTGAGGATGCCAAGCTCATTGCAGATAGAACCAAACTGCAAAAGGAAATCATATGTGGAAGGTGCCATGAAGTCACCATTGTGAATTCCAACATTACAGGACTAAGCATCTTCGAACCTACGATTGTCGGTCGTTTGAATCTCAGCAACGTCATCTCTTCGGGTGACATTACAGCTAGCAAAGGCCCTGAGTTTAGCGCATGATAAGGGCCCAACGAGCCGTAAAGCAACTACATGTGCATCCAGATCCTCTTGCTCACGCAGCTATATCTATTTTAATTGTTCCCCGCAGGCTATCTCGGGGCATCAGTCCTTTTGCTCACGCGGATCCACAATTACGCCACCCGGGTCCACACCTGGCTTGCGGCGGAAACGCGCAAGGGTGCCATCATGATCGTTATACTTTGGGTCCATTGGCATGACTCCAAATCCAACACGGCTCAAATTCGGCTGTGGTTCCTCGGCGCTAGAATGGACAAGCTCAAATTCATAAGAAGTCAAGAACATTGCGACCATAGTCACAAGTTCCATATGCGCAAATTGCTCCCCAGGGCATCTGAATGCACCAAGGCCAAACGTCATGGTTGGCAGCTAGACCTTCCGACCAGATGCATCCGAAGACAGAGGATAAAATGGAGGAGCTTTGAAAGACTCTCTAATGCAATGGGCAACGGCCAATTTTTCGATCGTCGTCTGCTATTTTAATGATCCTTTTTGCACCTGTAGCTAGTTTTTGTACCTTGTGCAAGTTAGTTACGGTTTGGACGCCGTCTCTTCCCTCTCAAAGCCTCGAGTACACGAGAAGTTCAATCAAGAACATAGGTACTGTACTTGGTTCAAGTGTACCAGTACTGCACTTGCCACACGCGTCTCGCGCGAACTGCCTCCAACGCCAAAAAGAAGCACAAAATAATTATTCGATCGACCATGGCGAAACGAGCTGGTCACTTCGCTACCCCACGTGTGGGAATGAAGCGAAGCTCTCCCACGGGCTCGAGTGATCTTTCACTCTCGCTGCAGACGCTAGATGAAGACACAATGACTCAAGCATGTTCGCTACTGCTGTCAGAACGAGACTATCAAGATGACAGCGGCGAAGGCCCCTCGGACTACGACAAGTTAGTCACAATCTTTGTCAAATGCCGAGATGCTGCAATCTCCATCGAACGACAAGTATCTGCTATGCCGTCTGGAATGCCAAGCCTGCCTATCCCACCGTCGGGATCAGCCACAACACCGAGTGCACGGCTTGCTGCCAAGAAAAAGGCACAGAGTGTGCTCAACACCATGAGTCCACCGAGACGCATGTCTCTCGCTCAACTTGCACGTTCAGGTCCTGGACCTGCGGGTGTTGGTCGGGGTAAGCTTGCCCCTGTAGGTGGAAAGGTTGCACCAGCTAGTAGGCCTACACTCAAGCGAGAAACAAGTGATTCGTCGATTGCTTCTGTTGCCTCTGTGGCTTCCGTAGGTTCCACGTCCAGTCGCCCTGCCACCAAGAAACAGCGCACTCAGTCTACACACAATCAGTCTTTTGAACAAGGTGGGAGAAAGGCTACAGCACCTCCTCCCGAAGCACTCAACTTTTTGCAAGCTCTGAACAGTCAGCAAAAACAAAAGAAGAAGGAAAAACAAAAGAAGGAAGAAAAACAAAAGAAGGAAGAAAAGCAAAAGAAGGAAGAAAAGCAACAGAAACAAAAAGAACGAGAGCAATCTCCGAGTCCACCTGAAGAGGGCAGAACCTCCCACGCTCGCGCTGCCAAAAGCGCCAATATCAGTAAGCCACAAGGAAGCAGCAAGCCACAAGGAAAACGAAGCTCGCCAAGAAAGCGCTAGATTCATGCTGTGCTCCAAGAACCTATGAAGTGCTAATTAAAACATCTAGTTTTCTAGCTTGCGTTCTTTTTTCCGCTTCTTGGTAAAGCCTCTCTTTCTGCTGAAGGCCTTCGTGACGGTGGCACTATTTTTCTCATCTGGATCGTCCACGTCGCCCTCCAACACCATGCGTTCTTGCTGCTCTTCTGCTTCTCTCACGACCTCAATCAGCTCTCGCTGTTTCGAATCGTAAAAGATGATGCCTCGTCCATTGCGTTGACCTGCACGACCACAGCGACCCATTCGATGCAGATGCGCTACGACATTGCCGGCAAACTGCAGTTGTACCACAGCACTGACGCCAGGAATGTCCAGTCCTCGACTCGCCAAGTCGGTGCAGACTAGAATAGCTGCGGTATCTTCATCGTCGTCGGAACCATCAGGACTGTATTTGCGAAAGCGATCCAGATTGTCAGTCCTCTCTGCCAACTTAATCTTGGCATGATACTTGACCGCGCTAAAGCCAGCTCGATCCAGCGCCCCCGTTGCTCCATCCACGTCGTCGACAGAATTCAGAAAGACCATGACTTTTTCACCCTGCAACCCACCATCCTCTGGTGACGTCTTGAGCAGCTCCACAAGACGCTCCATGCGCTCCTTGTTTCCCTCCTCTTCAACCCAGACAGTCTGATCTCTCAATCCATAATGTCGCGCATTGTGCATGCCCGCCATGGTAACCCGCTTGGCGTAGGGAAATCTCTTTTGTAAAAAGGCGTCGACCGAACGCAAACCCATATCGGGCAATGTGGCGGCGACAAAGACGTACTGAGTCTTGGTAACTCCGTAGGTCGCATCAATCTTGCCGGCTCGTCGAAAGCCCAACAAGACATCATTGAGAGGTCGAATGTAACCTCCGTCGAGCAACATGTCAGCTTCATCGACAATCAGAGTCTTGATATCGGCAAACATGTCAATGTTTTTGGGACTCAAACCGAGAGGACCAACGGCAGCTGGAGTCGAAATGACAATATCCACAGGAGGGTCACTGCCACCTAGAGCAATCGAGTTGCGAAAGGGTTGAAAGTCTTCTGGTTCCTTGAGTGCGCCTGGCATGACTGCCAATCGAACCATTGTCGAGGGGTCACCGGTCGCCTCCTCCTGCTGCTGTTTACCATCCACTCTGCACGCAGAACCACCGCACAAATCCGTAGCCATGCGAACCACTTGATTCACAAGTTCCTTGTTGGGCACTAGAATAATGGCGCGACAGTAATCATAGTCCACAATGTCGGACTCTGCCTTCTTTTGCAGAATCTCATCAATCAATGGTAGTAGATAGGCCAACGTTTTTCCACTACCCGTTTCAGCCCCCACCATGGCATCGGTTCCTTCCTCAATAGCGGAATATGATGATGCCTGGACTGCGGAGGGGCGAGTGAGACCAAGCTTGTCGAGTCGTTCGAGCAAGACTGGTGATTTGACA
Source organism: Herpochondria borealis (assembly GCA_032274145.1). Classification (NCBI taxonomy): domain Eukaryota; phylum Rhodophyta; class Florideophyceae; order Ceramiales; family Ceramiaceae; genus Herpochondria; species Herpochondria borealis. The sequence continues at coordinate 2,087 of JAVCKV010073369.1, read as the reverse complement.
CCAATAGATGCAAAGCTCACGTCGGATGAGGCATAAAAGTCGCTAATGGCATCCACAGATGACGATTCCGAGAACAGTCTAGTCGTTGATGATAATGATATCGGAAACGAACGAGGACTGGATATCCGACTGACGCGGTTGACAGGGTAGCTGCGTCTCTGCGGGACCCTGGTTGCAAAGGCAGCTACATTTCTCCGACTGACTTGTTGGAAGCCTGATCCGCTCGATGATGCTACTCTGATCAACCGTTGCATAATCAGAAATAGAACAAGTGAATAACGACCCATGGATACAATGAGTAAAGTGCCCGCAACGAGTTGATGCTGATGGCAACAAAGAAGGTGCTGATGTCTTCTTGTGAAGAAGGGTTTTGAGTGAGTGGACGTTGGCGCGATGCCTTGCGATGGACAGGCGCCGGGCTCGGAGGCAAGTTCGAAGAAAAACACACGCACGAACAAACTTTCGATCACAATATGAAATACTGACGAGCATCATCACCACCATTCAACCATGACGATAATACGACTGACAACTCTCTGTGCTTGCATCATTGCTCCATTAGGCTTATGCTTTTCTCCAGCTGCACCTCCTCGATTTGATGTCTTTTGTGAACAAATCGTTGGATCATGGCAGACAGACAAAGCAGCACAATCGTCTGTGGAGGAAGTGATGCGATCCTGTGGTGGGGCAGTCCAAGGTATCAAAGAGTGTGATGATGATGATTTCTACTTGAACCGCGCAGATGATGGTTTCGTCTTTTTTGATTGCGGATCCTACTCGCATGGGCCAGTCGACCTCAATGACGACGACGACATGTGCTTTCGTACCAGCCTCTCCGTCTCCAGGGCACGTGTCTTTTTGACATTCGGAGGAACTGCTCCCACTGCGGCAGCAAGGGTGTTTCCGAAAACAAAGTTCGGAGCAGACGCCGTACAAAATGCCGTGGTTCCACTACCCGTCAGCACGAGCAAGACTGAGTACGACGTATCGAGTCAACTTCAGTGTCGTATGTCGTCTCCCATCAGTCAATGGATGATGCAACGCGCTAAATGGGAGAAACAGCTATTAAGTGATGATGCTTTTCTTCTAGAGGGACCCAATCAGGCTTGGGTAGAACAGCATACAAACGACAATGGCAGCATACTAGTCTCGTCGGGAATATCTTGTCCAGAAAGTGGATACGTGAAGGAAGTGATTCGATCGTACAACGAGAATAAAAGACTTGAACGAGTTGTGCTGCGAAAAGGTCGCATGCAGTAAGAAAGATACTATAGGCCAAGTTCGCGCGCACAAGCCACAAGGGATCCAAGGTTGAAAGAAGTAGTTTATCCCAGATTGTTTGCAGAGCCAATCCATCGAGAGTATCTGCCGCACCCATCTCTCTTCCAGATTTTCTATCGGCCGCCATGTTGTTATCATACCTGTGGACATTTCGTGAGAGGGTAATGCATTGCCAGACGGACTTCAAAGTGCCGCGACAACCCTTTGGAACACTCGACCGCAACACTCACAATTGGAGGTAATTCCAGCAGCGGGTATATACCGTTGAAGTAAAGTCGCAAACGCGGCATGGTTGGTGGGTACTGTGGGAGCGAGTGGTAAGACAGCGTTTCTCGCGGTACACTCGAAACTCAAAATAACGATACTTCCTATTTTAACTGTAGACGTCACTATCTACTAATCAACAAAAGTACGGCAAGTACAGCAAGACAGCAAATACTAGGCGCTATCGCTACAGAATAAACCACAGCCCATCTTTCTAGTACCCAAAGGGCATATTCTTGGTAAGGTTCCTGATGTGGAATGCGAGTACTCAACGGAGGTCGAAATGATCACGCAGAAGTCGTAGGTACAACAGCCGTTCATGGAAGGAGGTAGGCAACACCAAGTTTCCGCTATCATCGACCTTCTCCACCTCTTGGAGCGTCTTATTTGAGCGATCCACGTCCTTGAGAACACCCATGAAGAGTGACGTATGTTTGTGTTTGTGACAACAGCGGCTGCTCGTGGCATGTTGGTTGATCCCAAGTGTGTCTCAAGATGTTGCACTCCGTCCATCGCGGCACTCGGTACATTTATCGTAGACC
>JAVCKV010073258.1:291-21765 GCA_032274145.1 Herpochondria borealis | reverse complement strand
GAGTTTTTCGTGCTTCTAAAAACACGAGGTTCGAATGGTTTTTCTTATTTTCGTTGGTCTTGTGAAACGAAACCCTTTCAGGATTAAGCCTTCAAAAAAGAATTTGCCCCATCTCCCTGGGCAGTTAGTTTTTGCTCTGTCTCAAATTAGAACTCCTTTGGTCGCTCGTTTTGAACATGGGGACTTTTTTCAAAGCGTCATAGACCAGTGAAGCTGCATTGCTTGGATCATTTGGTTACATTTGGTCGCTCGGTCGTCGTCACGAACGGGAGAGTGCTTCGTTTGCTATGCACAAGAAAGTTGATATCCTTGATGACTAGTGTCTTGCTCCGACAATGGACGCAGCTCGCTCAACAAGTTTTCGTCGCTCTCTATAGTCGCCGTCCGAACTGGTATCCGTAGGTACAAAATACATCATGGTCTCCCGCGGACGTCGCGTTTAGTTGAATCTTCGTCTCTGCTTGCTTTTCATGTAGTTAATAAACATCTGAGCCGCAGAAATAGCAATAACATCAAACAACAATGACAACTAAGCGTACCAACTATGCACTAATTATGTAACTATTCTCAGACTGCTTGCTCCATTTGTTGCCACATTGCACTCTCCCGCAACGTCCTAGGTGTCGACTGGCACGGTAAAGCGCATATAAGTGTTGGGGCTGAGCTTTGTGTGTCGTTCCGTCATGTCGGAAATATAATTGATTTCTTGCGCCATTTTGAGTCCACAGGGGGTCAAGACTTCGGCATTCAGCACATCGACATCAAACAAGCGCGAGGCAAATATACCAGAATAGGTCATTCCCACTCCAATAGTCGCTAGGAAAGGTCCATGGATACCACCAAAGTCCTTGTCTTCGGCAAAAATGCCAACATAGTACTCAATTTGATCGACCGACTCGTAGACTGCTTTCAGCTGTTCTCGGAGGGCAGGATCGGACGTGACTTGATCAAAGCTTGTGAGACGTCCAAAGCCAAAGTGTTCACGATAGTCGTTGTAGGAAGCCAGTTCGTAGGTCCGCCCCTTGGCCAAACCCCTCGCCACCACGTGCTTGGCAAGCCATTCCTGCGTGTTGCGCAACTCCAACTTGCCTGCACGGGTATGAGCTGCCGAAAACAAAACGCGTTCCAAGGCATCAGGGGTTTCCGTCAAAGCTGTTACAGCATTCCAATCAGTGCCCAACCAGTCTTCGGAGGAAGGAAACTCGAGTTCGTCGGCATCCTTCCAATCGATGGGGTTGGACCCTGTTGTGTCTGCTGGTAGTTTGCGAAGTGTCTTGACGGAATCTGGGTAGAATTGGTGCCAACGATACAAAAAGTTGAACTCCGTTTGAATGGCATTGATGGGGTATGTGGTCTTGGGTCCAAACCATCGATAAATGAAGGAGCGTTTGATATTGGCATCAAATCGAATCTTGACATAACTTGACTGCAAAGAACGAGCGACATAATCGTGCATGGTGATCTGCAGAACATTGAAGCTCACGATGATTTTGGCCTTCTGGTAGATGTCCTCATCGGACAATGGTACACCGTTTTCTTTAGCCCACTTGCCCAACTCACGAGCAACGTGTTGATGGCGGCGAAAGAAGATTACGTGAATGGCCGCAAACCCAGGAATCATATTAGCCAGAGGAATAGGAAAGCGAAAGACCTCCTTGCCTTGAAAGAGCCCAGGTGGTCCATCCGCAGCTTCAGCTGGCAGGATTTCGGGAAACTCTTGACCGTGACGCACGGATGACTTGAGTAGTCCACCCTTTAAGGTACGCATGCTATTTTGGGAATCTGCGGTGGACCCGTACAACTGTCCCAAATTTATACCAACCGGCTGATTGGTCAACACGGGGTTCGTCTGGTTGGTGTTGAAGAATTGGTGAGAGAACCATTGAGCATAGTACCCTACCAACAAGGACAAGTTTTGATTCTTTTCGGGAGTAAACTCCTTGCGTTGAAAGAGGGCGGCAACCTTCTCCAACTCTGGCAAAGATTTCGTGTATTTCGGTTGGCGAGGGAGGAGACGAGAGTAGGTGGTTTTCGATTCGTCGTACAAGACATCCATGGTGAGATTGTCGTGCACCAAAGTGTGTCTGGGAATGCGCGGGACAGTCTTGTCAAACATCTTGAGCACTGAACACAAGTAAAACTGGTTGAGATAATAATTGAAGACAGGTATACTCTGCAGGATGCCCCACAAGGGCTTGAAGGACTTGCGAATCCACATAGACACATACTTCTTCACGCCACCGGCGCGGCGAATGCAGTTCATTGCTTTTGAAAAAAGCATATCGCGTTTTCTCGTTGTTGCTTGTTGCTTGTTGCTGCCCTCACTTTGAACTTTGTGTGTTGTTGTTTTCACTTTGATGAACACTTTGGATTGGATCTATCCAGGAACTCTAGAATAGTATGTTTGAATTTCACGTTAAAGAGTGTCGCTTCGGGGATGGGATATCCCTCAATCAGTATAGTACGACAAACGGAATCTTCTTCTTGTGCACTTGCTCGCCAACCACGAAGGCAAAGCTCGACTTATGCCCCTTGCTAGTCTATGCAGGGCGCCTGCAATACCTGCAGTTCATGTTGTCTGCTGTTGAAGATGGTTGTCAGTTGAATCAGGATGGTGCATCACGAGTAGCAATAAGGAGTTGACATTTGGGTATCACGAGTGAGTATCTACAGTATCACAAGTTCGACATTTGGGTTTGAAAAGCACCAACGTGTCAACTGGTCGCGCGTGAAGCTATCACAAGTTCGACATTTGGGTTTGAAAAGCCAACTTGTCAACTGTTCGTATTTGTATCGGGGCAGCTTGTGCTTGTTACCAAGAGATCACTGACCCAGAATCATGAGGCACTGCAAGGATTTTGTTAAGTACTACTCGTATGCTGTATGTCTGTCACAAGGGCCGTCAATCCTGCTATCTTCGGTTACAACTCTCTAATAAAGCTTGGGCTTTTCGGTTAGTTGAAGGTTACGATCTATACCTATGATGTTCGTGTTTTCAAAAAGGATTTTTCTAGTTTTCTAAATAGTGCACACGCCTGGGAAGCTCGAATGATTGTAGCGTATCTTGAATGCTGTCTTTCTACAAAGATAGTCTATTCTGCCGAGTCTTCATCCTTCTTCATGAATTTGTCAACAACATTTTCCTGGATCCATGGCGTGGTACCAAGAGCAAGACCAATTCGAAGTGGAACTGCAAATCGAGCAAAGTTCACAAAGGCAAAAGCCTCAGCTCCAAGCTTTTCAAGGTCATCTTTGTTTTGAAAGTCTGGCCAATGTCCAGTAACTTCTCGGTAACCAAACACACAGATTGGGACGGCTATAGCACGATGAAGCAAATCTGTGAGAAAAGCGCACTTTCACCAAGCTTTGACAACTGAGCTACAAGTTCATACACAGTGTCTCCGGAGGAACTTACAAATTGTCCAGAATCCCATTTCCCATAGTGCATAGGACATGACTCCGGCAATTCCGGCATCTTTGACTTGGGTCATCAACTTCTCTGCTTCGCTCATTTCCTTCTTGTCTTCGTCAAGCTCGAGTTCGGGCATGCCTTGAGTAACAACAGTTGTTTCGATAGCTTTTGTTTCGGCAACTGCTTCAGAAACGACTTCTTCCCTTTCCAGGACAGCGACATTGTCGTTTTTTGTAGCTCGAGTGGACTGCGAGACTCTGTTTACTCGACGAGCAGAAAAGGTGGGACTTGTGAAGGCTGCCGAAAGAGCAACAAAGTTGAGCAAGAGGTAGGCGGTCTTCATTGTGCTATTTGGTTGTTGTGAATGTTGAATTTTATGAGTTCAGTTGTCGATCGACTTGCAACACAAGAGAGCTTCGAAGCGGGGTCGCCAGCTAAGAGACAAGGTTGCGTAATCTTACCAACTCAACATCAGATTGAAGATGATGCGAACTTATTTTTCTCGGGAGGAACAAGTCATCTCCACACGACTGACGTGTGCGATCCTGTGTCAATGTTTAGCGCTCCCAGACCTCGCCCAGGCTCTCGTTCTCTAGCTAGTGCGAGTAACAGTAGTGCGATAAGGTCTGTGTAGTGTGTACTGTTACTCGCACAGCACATCACAAAGTTCTGTCTTCATTTCTGTCCCGAATGACCTGAAGTTTGGTGCCCGTTTCAAACATCGAACACGACTAAAAATTGGAACGAAACTGATCTTGACAGTTCTCTCGATGTCATCACAACATCACAAGTCATCGTACTGTACAGCACTTCAGGCTGAATAGGCAGCGAGACGTGAAGCCAACACGATCCGTAGCTATTTGGAAACACTTTCTCTGAAGTAGCATCCTTCAAAGCGAATCGACAAGTTATCAACGAGGGCACTCGAACCAGTAGTACACGTACTGTAACAATGGGAAACGCTCCGGTCAAGATTGGCATCAGACTTGAGGATAGCACAGTCGAATCCGGCAGTGTCCTCAAAGGCCGCATTTACCTCAATGCACAGGGCCATGGGCAAAAAGCGAATGGGATACACTTGTTCCTCGTCGGGGAAGAAACAGGAGTAGTTGTGCGTGAAGAAAATGATAGTGATCGCCATCAAAGGCAAAAAGAAGTGGATCGTGCATCGGCAACACTGGTGCATATGGATGTGCCGCTTGTGTCATTTGAGTCGGGTCGTATCCCTCAGGGACAATACGAGTATCCGTTCGAATGGCCCATTCCAGCGAATCTGCCATCCAGTATGCACTGTCAAGATGGAGAATCCAAGTGCTCGATTGAGTACAAGCTCACAGCCTACCTTGACAATGGGGCTGGGCTTCAATCCGACTACTCGTCTTCAGCTGATGTCAACATTGCTGGCGCCTCCAAGATTGAGCACCCAAGTCCTGCGACCATGGATTTGGAGGAATTCAACATCAAATCTTGCTGTTCCCATCGGGGTACCATGACTCTCGGTTGGGACGCCGACACCACTGTTGCAGCCCCGCAACACAACCTTAACCTAGGAATTATTGGAAAGAATGATTCCATCGTTCAACTCCAATGCTTGAGAGCCAAAGTTGTGGAAACTGTCACGTGGTCGGCACACAACCATAAGAAGAAGAGGACGCGTACCTTGGCATCCACTGAATGCTACGCAGCCGAAAATGTGCTGTGGAGACCTCTCAATCACTTACCCTCTCGACGAGAACGTCGTCGTATGCGATACGAAAGCTTGGAGAGGCATATGCATGCCGAAGTATTGGAGAATCGATGCTCGGTGCAACTTACCATTCCAAATGATGCTTGCGATTCATATACTGGCGGTGTCTTGCAAGTACGCCACTCGTTGATTGTTTCAGCCGTCACCCCAGGATCTTGTTGCATCACCTCTCCAGAGTCGTCTGTCTTTGTGACAATCCAGCGCCGCATGCCTAAACCGGCTGCCACCACAACCCCAACAGCAGCAGCGGTGCAACCCTCGGCGCCACCAATGTTTGAAGATGAAATCATTATTGAAGCCGCCGCTGCTCCGATCGGTGGAAACAATTCTTACCAGGAACCACCCATGGCAGTGGCGGAAATTCTCCCCGACGATTGGACTCCACAGCAATCCGAAGTTGTTGTAATTCCTGTTAATGCAGTAATTCCACATGTCAGTGGAGCAAGGACGCTGACTGCATCAGCTACCCCACATTATGACATGATGCCATCTGCTCCTCAGGAAAGTCTGCTGAGAGAGTCGCATCAGATTGCGACATCTCTCGCGGAGCTCCAATCCACTCTCCGGTCTTCAAAAGACCCCTCCAAATCTCTTGAGGAGCAATTGAAGAACCCAATTATGGTTGCAACGATTGGAAATTTGTCTCCTCATGAATTTGTGGAAACGTTGAAATCATCATGCCGCCGTGAAGCAGACTACGCTCGTCATGCTAGGCTCTTGGCTTCCACCATGGTTCCAAACTTTTACTGTCGCCACGTTCTGGCGTGTCTGTGGAGTTTGCCACAGTCAGTACGATTCCAAGTCCTCAAGGAGGTGGCTCCGCTAGCATCGGATATCCAGACCCAACGATCATCTGTGGAACAAGAGTTGGACCCAGCAGAGTTGACTGAGTTTCGAGCAGCATTGGCATAAGAGGAACTTAAATGTTACACGTATTGCGGAACTTTTTCATTGATCCCAACGAGGTCAAAGTACACCCCAAGAGATGTCCCATTAAGAATAGCTTATAAATGAACACTTCGACCGTGTAGGAGATGGATCTACGTCTATGTTCTGAGTACAAACTTTTAATTATGAATTTCATATTGCCGTCCTGTCTTCTTGGAAAACTCTGGTCAATCCTGATTGGCCCTACTGCATACGTGTACTGCTGTGTTCTCACAAAGGTCATGTACGAGAAGTCTGGACAGGACCTGCTCGCTCCGTACTCACAGCCAAATATGAACTGTTTTCTCGTCATCAGCGATGTACCTGGCTATAGTATCTTGGAGTTTGCAGAAAATCGAATTTAGCGTCTCCCTTGTTCGTACCAAACGTGAAGGCGCAAGGGTAGTTGATGGTGAACTTTATATAAATTGTTAGGATGATGTAGCTGATGAACATGATTAGTGAGCCCGTATCCGATAGCCTGCATGCGGATGTCACAAATCAATCGTAAATATACTTGTAGATTCTTCAACATGCAATGCTCAGTTTTTCGATTTTGTCATGAAACATAGACCAGTCGTGATGGCCGTAGCCACCAAGACTGGGCATGTGGTTGCTGCCTCGACAGCCGCTGCAGCGACAAGGAAAGGTACCAAGAACATGGAAGCCAACACCTGAAGCGCAGGGGGTTGGTGGAACAGGAATTGGCCAATGAGATACGGCGTCGCCACCCAGTGCGAGATGCCATCAGCGGTGTAACTTTCTTCCTGGCACCCTCCAATGATTCGACAATAGACACGATGGGGCGCCTGTGAAGCATGCGCAAGCCAGTGGTGACTGATCTCCATACCAAAGAGCTTCAACGAATGGTCGTCCATGGCAATGTAGTTCGAAGCAACAACACCGTTCACTGCAATCAAACCGGACTCGGTAAAGGGAGCAAAAGCACCAGACTCAACGCTCGTGCGGATCTTTGTAATAGTTGAAGTACTTCCGGTGGAGAGTAGGACTTTGTCACCAACCTTGAGGCTCCCAGCAGCGACGCTACTAGTTGCCGAGTCGATGAATACCATGTGATCCTCGGAGATCTTGAGGCTGGTGTCCTGCATGGTGAGCTGCATGTACACCGCATTGACGTTTGGTTGGTAGTGTCCGAAGCTGTACACCTTGCTGTACACTCCGGTCTCAGTCAAGACGTGGTCTCCAAGCTTGAGATCCTTCATTGAAATGTCGCCTCTCGTCTTGACGCTTACTGTCGCATCACCAGGGAAGCACACAACGATGATTGGTAGTGGCTCCTCTTTAATGGCAGAATCTGTTGTGTCACAGACTAGACCTGAAGGGTTCTGTGTGGGCCCACATGGATAGAGGTTGGTGAAGCCGTTGGGACAAGCCCATGTACCTTGTGGACAACAAGCAGCTGTTCCGATGAAGCACAGTGGCATAACCGCTGAATCGCAGCAGCCAGCTTCGGTATTCTCGCACATTGGACCAGTCGGGTTTTCAAGGATCTCGTCCCCACAAGAAAACTGGGAGGCATCTCCAATGCTGCATCCCCAGGTACCATCGGGGCAACAGGCACTTCCCTCGAAGCAAACGTCTGGCTTCAGCTCGGGGTCACAGCATGGTTCTTGTGCCATGGGGGCCGTTGGAAGTGGGAGATCCTGTGGAATATCCTCCCCGGTGCAAGGATTTGTTCCATCACCAGCTCCGCACAACCACTCTCCGTCACCACAACAATCGTATCCGTCGGCGCATATGGGGTTGTCGTTCTGACCAGGTTCCAACAATGGATCACACTCTGTACTCAATCTGCGAGCTTCGTCGCAAGGATTGCTGCCATCGCCGATGCCACAAGTCCAGCTACCGTTGGGGCAGCAGTGTGCGCCGTCGGTACAAATGGGACCCCCGTTGCTTCCGTCTGGTTTCAAGGCTGGGTCGCAGTTGCTCTCATCTCCGCCACCACCTTGTGCGGTTGTGGGCAAACCTTCGGGGTCTCCTCCACAAAGTGGACCTTGTGGGTCTGCAATGTACTGGCAATCGTAGAGACCTGTTTCACCGTCTGGGCAAGCCCATTCTCCCCCAGGGCAACAGCCGCGCTCACCAAACGAGCACCCAAAGTCCACGTCAGGATTGCAGCAATCTGGTTCTTCTTCTTCTGTCGCACAAACCTCTCCAGTTGGATTTTCAATCAGATCGCCATTGTCACAAGGAAAGGTCTTGCCATCGCCAATGCTGCAGGACCAAACTCCTTCCGGGCAGCAGGCATGGCCGTCAGAGCAAGTAGGGTTACCGTTTGTGCCAAATTCAAGAAGAGGGTCACAACAGCCCAGAACCGGCCCAATTGGTGTGGTGGGTTCGATTGGTTCGAAGCAAGGATTGGCATTCTCCGAGGTGATGGTGAGGATTGTACCGTCTACGTTGCAAGGGTAGGTACCACCTCCGATCCCACATGACCAGTTATTGTCGGGGCAGCAAATGTATCCATCCGCACAGAACACGTTGCCATTCGTTCCTGGCTCAGTCTCTGGATCGCAGCACTCTGGTTCCGGCTCCACTTGTGTGGTAGCACACACTTCTCCTTGAGGGGATACATGTAAACTCAACTCGTCAGGGTCACATTGGTAGCCACCACCGTCAACGCTGCAAGCCCAAAGGCCGTTAGAGCAACACGATGGCAGACCATCGACGCAAGCAACAATGCCGTTTGTACCAGGTTCAAGTTCAGGCTCACAGCAAGGTTCTGGCTCTGGAGGGCCCGGTAGGCAGATACTGCCGGTGGGATTTTCAAGAATATCACCCCCACACTCAAATTGATTCAAGACACCAACACTACAGCCCCATGTTCCATCGGGACAGCATGCAGATCCTTCAGACTCACAGCTGGGAACACCGTTGGTACCTGGCTGTAAAGTCTCGTCACAGCACCCCAAGGGACGTTGGCCTTCGATTGGTTCGAAACACGGATTGGCGTTATCTAAGGTGACGACACCGTCAACGTCGCATGGGTAGGTTCCATCTCCGATCCCACATGACCAGGTATTGTCAGGGCAGCAAATGTATCCATCCGCACAGAACACGTTGCCATTCGTTCCTGGCTCAGTCAATGGGTCGCAGCAATCCTCGATCCCGTCCTGGAGAACATTCAAAGACCTCAAGTTGTTTTGAGGGCGACTGGTCTCGGACGTTGCACCAACCAACGCAGAAGACAAAGACAACAGCAACCCTGTATACATTGTATGGAGCTTAGTCTTCATTTTGAGTTGAAGCTGAAGCCTGTGAACAAGAGGTTAACGAGTTTGAGTAAGATGTTAGGAGCGCGTTCAGTGTTACCGCGAGGAGTTAACCAAAAGCCTGGACAGCACAGAACAAGCATAGCTTACAGGATATATGCTATTGTATCAGTCAAATGCGCAACTCAATGAACGAATGAGTGACTCACCATCTCCTTTGCAATAATGTGAACAAAAAGCCACAGGATCCAGATTACATGTTCTCCACGACTTAAAGCGTTAACCTTAGCAAGCCCATGAAGACCTTTTCAATAGTCACACCTTGGTCGTAGGCTCTCTTCCGAGGTTAGTAAACTGGGGCCCATCAACTTACTATATCGGTTTATGATGCTTGACATAATTGTGGGCAATCAGATGTACCTATTTGCTTTCCTGGACGTTCTTTCGTGTTCGCTATCGGTTCTCTATGGTCTACCCGCAAATTCACAGGAGAAGTGTCGGTGCACTTTCCGTGTAAGAGGTCCAGCGAGGCAGCATGCCTTTGCTGTCCATTTGGGAAACACCAACAGAGGGATAATTCTATTGACAGATCATTTAGCCTCCAGAGTATCCTCCACCAGTAAAGGATATAAAGAAACACACAGTACTTTGGAATAAAGATGAAGGTACACGTACCGTCTGCTTCCTTTCTAGCGTCCATAAAAAGGTATGCCAATTCCCCAAATACTTCCTGCATGCTCCAAAATTCATTCTATTCAACATTGCAGGCGAAGATACAGCCGTGCTCGCTTTCCGTTTTTCCAAAGCAATTGAGTGGTGGATACCAAACAAGGGACCACTTGTACTTGCCAATCAAATCCAAGTTGTCAATGATATTCATATATCGTCCATCGTAGAATCCTCATCGCTCCCAAGATTTTTACTCTAGTATAAAAATTGAACAATAATCTCGAACAGCACGATCATAATCTTGTATATGTGTAGTCTTTTTTAATAAGAATCTAAAAGGTCACGGGAGGACCAAACCACGACGCCGACATCGTCTCACATGCCTCTTTCATGAAGACCAATCTTGATAGTCCAAAAGTGGCTAAACACCACTTTTCCACGTGTTGGTTTCCATTTGCGGTTCTTGGAAGGAGGAAATACAAACACCAGCATGGATCGTGCTGGAATGTAGAGCTACTTCTTTCGTCCAGGTTTCACGCAGATCCTATGTATAGGCTACTTGCTACCTCGAGGACGGGCTCAACAGACGAAGCCGTTACTACACCACTATCCCAAAGAGTAGTCAGCAGAGACGCAGGCCGAAACATTGGCCGCCGCCCACGTAGTCTCGTCACCGACGTGTTCCGCATTGACGAGCTCTGCATACAACTCTGTGCTGGGAATGGATTCGGTACCATAGGAGTCAGTTCGGAGACCTCGACAGTTGCTGGGTTTGTGAGTGAGTTGCCCTCACGTGAAGTTCCAAGTTGCCCTCCTGTTAGGTGAGAACGCTAACATCACACACGTTCGATATTCTCTGCATTTGCGTGTGTCTTTCTACAGAGAAGAAAGGTATCTTCTTCAGTCCCGCAGCGCCTATGTAACTTGACACCTCATCGTCAAATGCACGTCACTCGTGTTCTCCCTTGTTGAAAGTATCTTCTTCTTGTCTCTTGGGTGGAAGAATGATTGTCAAGTCTGATGAACTGATGAACAGACATGAAGTTATCACGTGTTCTAATGATCTATTATTGCTTGTACATGTAATGTAATTAATTGATATGCATGTGTAACCGAGAGATCTGTGGGATGTCAGTGATCGTCTTTAGTGATCCCTTCACCACGGAAGGTTGCTGCCGCGCAATTCTTGTTTTGTGTCGAAAACACTTTCAAAGATCATGGAAACATTCTCATTCTGCAAACGAATCGAAACGCTTCCTGACAATCCTTCCATAGGTACAAACTCCATGACGGGATGTAGCTTATCATCATCAGGTAGCAATTGGGGAGGTAGTGCGTGCTCATGCTTGACCGTTATTTTCCATTGCTTCAAACGGGGTTGCGAAAGGCCATCTTCGCGAAGGAAAACGTTACTCATATGATTAGCCATGCGAGACATGACCGTCAAGTATAGTTCCATGTCATGCTCCCTCTCTTTCGGCCATAGGTCAACTTGTGTTGCACCATTTTGATTCCGCACCAACATTCTGTGTCACAAAAGTGTCAGTGATCGCTGAACGATTAAAACGATATCAATAGAAGGAATATAATGCAGGATTGAACGTACCGATCAAAATTTAAAGCCCCAAATAAGTTTTGCACAGCGATCTCATGCGCATCCATAGGCAACCACTGTTGTGCGGCATCCAAGAGATGATTCAACACTTGATCTGGCACCCCGTGTCCCTTGAGAATGTACAGCTTTTTGACGTATTGCTGTTCTTGAATTTCCTTGCGCATCGTCTCCACCAAGTTCCTCTTTCCTCGGATAAGTCGACGAGCTGCATCGCCTCCGCTGATGGTGGTCGTTGCTTGCGCTGATGAACGACAGTAACCCTTCGGGTCCAAAAACGCGGATGCATGTAGCTGTGGAAGGGGTTGAGGGGGGTGTTCCAGGAACGTTGATCCCATGTAGACACCTTGGTTCGTGATGTCAGTGGGATAGAATCCTTTGGTTAACACGGGAGGATCATTAAGGACGGATGATGAATAGGATGATCGAACTTTCTTGATGTGATTGAAGAAGCGCTTGTCTCGATTTGACAGCGTCTTGATAATGTCGCTTTTCGAAGGACTGTACCGAAGCTTGTGGCTTAAACTTGTTCCTCCATTGCTAAGGGAACGAATGCTTTGAGGGTGTGAAGATATACTTCGAGCACCGCTTTGAGTGAGAATGGTAATGCGCGTCAACAACATCGTTAGGCGAGGTCTTCATTTAGCGAAGAAGTTGTTTTTGTGTTCGCTTTCAGGTGGAAGTTGATGTTTTTCTTCGCGGTGCACTTGCGAAATTGCTGCAGGAAGCATCAACATCTGACTTGGAACAGTAGCAGTTCTCGTATATCTTAGTATTACAGTACGGTAGCGAAGCATATAATGTTGGCGTTCAACGGAAAATAAGAACTCGGAGTGGCAGTTTATGGGACACGTATCACGTACTCCAGAGTGTATCAGTACTGTCTGTCCTACACGCACGAACCTCAGCACCTATTGCTACGTCATCGTCTTGTTACCGACATTTTGGATTTGCCACCCGAATTCGAAATCACCCGGATCTGGTACTACCCTACTGAACGCAATTCAATCGCCAGAGTCTAATCTACCCTGAGCGACAATTGATGCGATCTTGAAAATGGATACCCTGGTGCTGTGCCAATGCGTCACTTATCCAGAGTTTGCCTATCGTGCAGCAGCTCGATCGCTTCCTGATATATTTGCTTTTGCTCGGTTATTCTCTCTACCAGTATAGAGAGATCTGCGCCCGAGTAAGCTGTCAGCTGATTGCCGAGGCTTCTCTAGTCTATAAATGTACATGTACTATCTAGAGAGTTCATCAGATAAGACAATACACCGATGGGTCGCGGCAAGCTATGATGTCGCGCACGCGACACGCCGCGTACTGGCGACATCTCCAACCGCGTGAAGAAGCGTAACTTCTGCTGTATACGAGCTCTGCACAAAAGCCGACAGAGGAATGTCAGAGCGGAAGAGCCTGGTTAGTGCTAGCTCTTTCGCCTCGTCAAGGACACCCTCCTTTGTGGCGCAAGCAGCCTAATCAGTCTTCCTACACGGAGATCTACTCTGGGCTAAGCTGCATCTTGGTGCGATCGCTGACGCTAAAAGGAGGAATGGTATTAGCATGCAGAAGAGAGGGGGAAACGGCCTCATTGGCAATCTGTTTGTCTCTTGCCGAATTGAGGAGTCGCTGGGAGCTATTCTGGCCCCATGGCGGTCAGAAGAGCTGGAATGTCAGCCACACTAGGTATTATCACATCAGCACCAGTCTCTGTCAAGATCTCCGGTGTCCCTGTTCCGGTCAGCACTCCAATACAAAGGAGGGCATTGGCATTACGTGCCATGCCTGTATCACTGTGAGTATCTCCAACTACTACGCACTCTCGCGGAGTAATGTCATTGGAACTTTGTTCACAAAGCCGTTCCAGTGGTTCCGCACTTGGTTTCGGATTCGTAACTTCATCAGCACAAATCGAGTGATGAACCACGTCCATCACCTCCCATAAAGTGAGTGCTTGATGGGTAGACTCGCGTACGTCGGATGTGCATACTGCAACAGTCAAGCCACGTTTAGCACATTCTTGCAACATCTCACGTATGTTTGGAATCAAGGGCTGGTCAGCGCCGTGTAGTTCAATCTGTGAATGCCACTTTGAGGCACAACTTCCATCAAGGCCGTATTTGCTCATCAATGATTCCAGAGTTGCGACTTGCTCGTCCCATGTTCCAGCTGCCAAGGGTGCTGAAGGAATCACTGATTCGTTTTCAGAGTCCCATCCTATTGTCTGGTGGAATTCTGCAATGATGTTTTCTGCGTGAGCGTGGCCTGATATGACACCCTTGAGCTCGTCCGTCATTTGTATAGCCCACCGTTTCAGCGACGAGACGGCATCACCAAGCGTCCCATCCTTGTCAAAAACAATCATCTTAGCGCTCGACAAGTTCTCGGTGGAAATTTTCAAGGCCTTTAATCTATCGTCTGATTGCAATGACTCCGACCACAGGAGTGGCGTCGGCGCAACATCGATTTCTGAGGGTTGTGGTGGATTCACGACGGTAGCTACTGTTACGTTGCTCATGACGCGGGGGCCCCGTTAGAAACCTCTGTGTGCAAAGTGATGGGACGCGGCAAGGATAAGCGAGCAAGTTGTTGACGTTGGAGGATGATGAATGAATGAATCGAATCATGCCAATGTTCTGACTGATCGCCCATCAATGAAAACGAGCCGATTTTCAAATTTGAAATTTGGCCAAATAAATTTAGTAATTATTTGGGACTATACTGTCATACAGTAGACCTTTACTCGCGTGATGATGTCATGATGATGCGGCAAAGTGAAAAGACTCTTCGAAGTTCGAGAGAAACAACGTCGGCACTCCCGTTGAGACGAGAACAAGAAGGAAACAAAACAACCCCGATTCATTCATTCAGTCATTCACTTTGATCAACTCTTGATCTCATAATCAAACAGCAACAAACTTTCAAAGTACCTAACAACTACATTTCAATCATGCCACAAAGAGAAACATTCCAAGGAGGACAAGACTGGGGCGCCGTCAATGTCGGAAGCACACCACGACGCGCCACAACAGGCACCATGTCGACTCAGAAAAGGTACGACACCGTAACTATTTTCGAAGCAAGTTGCTTGTGAGGAGAGGCAGTGGTGTGGTTGCTGACCCATCATGCCTTTTTCCCATGGCGAACGTTCGTTCCCGTTTTTCCGTTGTTCTCCCTCCGAACACCCCATAACCTGTTGTCTAACGGATCTGTTCAACTATCACTCACCTTACTCTTTCTGCCTCTGCTTTTACATCGACTCGTTGACAGATATGGTGCAGGTGGAAACAGTAGCAGCTTTACTGCCATGTCCGCCAGAAAGTTGGAAGACGCGACAGACGTGGGTACCCTTGCCAAGGTCGACAAGTCCTTGTCCAAGGCAATTATGCAGGCGCGCACGTCCAAAAAGTGGTCGCAAAAGGACTTGGCGACTCGCATCAATGCCAAGCCACAAATTGTGGCTGAATACGAATCAGGCAAGGCTATTCCCAATCCGCAAATCATTAGCAAGTTGGAGCGTGCGCTAGGAACAAAGTTGCCACGAGGAGGATCCAAGAGCAAGGCGCCGACCAGAGCTAGCACTGGTGGCGTTGGTATGAACAAGACTGCGACCGTCACACGAGGCGGACCAGCGAAGCGACGATAAGCAGTTTGCCTCTCTAGAAGATACACGAATTAGATTCTAGAGTCTCTCTGTTTTTAAGTGGAAAAGTGCACATCATGAGGTCGTGCAGCGTTGTCTTTCGGTGAACGGCGATGTGATCAGGTCACACACATAATAGAACGTTACATCACAGATAGCACAACTCGTATCGACAATAGATTACTCCTGCATACTATCAAAGCAACGCGCATCTGATCTGGTAAAGAGCATGTAGTCTTCAGTCACGATGGGGATGCGTGACTGAAACTTACTTGCATCATCAATATCCAAATTGAAAATCTGCATCGTTGGACGTGTAGCTTGAAGCTGTTCACATCGCTCTTAGTCAAAAGAACCGAACATCTTGAGATTCTTCGAAAGGATAGAGCAGTAGAAATATGAGAGGCAGCGTTCCTTTACTTGCAATCGGCACCTTCCTACTGACTGCTCCGTTCGTGATGGCACTGGCGTCAATCAACGTGAACCGACGAAACTTTCTGACAGGGATGATGACATCTTCAGTTGTTGTATCGCTGATACCCGTCTCAGCAAGCGCAGAGGGTGGTGAGGAGGAGGAGTCCAGAGATGAAGTTCTACAACGAATGAAGGAGAGGCGGCAGTTGATGCAAGCCAGTCGAACTTCGAATGATAGACAATCCTACTTGGATCTTTCCAGACAGCGCGCCAAGCTCTACAACACAACCTCAAGGGCGGTCTCGTGCCCACCAAACATCCCATGTATCTAGGCCTCAAGTTGGTGTTGATAGATAATAGCAGTCATCCTCTACTCATGCATTTAAACTCTACACAAAACTATGTTCTCACACGTTGACGCCAGCAGCAGCAAGCTGTGGGTCGGTTTGTGCGTGCGGCGGTTGATGCTTCCTAGTGTGGAGTCACAATATGAGAGCGTCTCGAACCGAAACATCTCTTCTTACTTCTGTGTCGTAAACTGTGGCACTTCTTCTTTGCAGAATGTTCCCGTCAGTAAGTCGTATGCTGTGGACACAGCTACTCCGATCCCAGTTCCGCTGCTCTTGTAGTAGTATCCACCTTCATTGACGAAAATGAGGTACACCTGGTCTCCATGCGACCCATTGTAGGGAATGATAGAACCATCCAGTGCTCGAAAGAGTGGGTCGCCTGTATTTATCAAGCAAAAATCCTTGTCTTGCACCGACTTGTGCACCAGATAGGCAGGAAAATTCTCATTGTCCGGATCGCTTGGCCACGGAATTTTGCCAGACATTTCACCCTGTCGCTTGGCGGGAGCCGATCGAAAGCATGGTACTTCTCCCGATGGATAGGCTTGTTTCAATTCCGTCATGATGTCTTCTCCACGATTCTGTCGCTCTAGGAACTCTAGAAATGCATGCAGCGCCTGGTTGGTCGAATCGACCGCGTCATGACGCAAGAGTCCCGTCGGAACAGGACCCACTTCAATCGTCAATCCATGCCGTGCGGTGGAGCATAGATTCGGTCGCAGTTTCCGATCCGGCAGGGGGTGCATGAGAATACGTGCCACCGAGTCTCCGCACTTCCACCGAATGTATGCCGCGGCTTGTGTCATGTAGGTATCGCCCTGCGGGACAATTAACGTCAACCCCATGTTGGTAGTGGTGGTATGCAAATCAACAATGACATCTGTTTTAGGATCACCGAATTTGGGACCTAGCAGCTGGTCAATCTCACGCGCTCGCTTTCCTTCTTTCGTTGTTGTTGTGTCGTCATCATTGAGGAGCTTGTCAGCGGCGAATTCTCGGTTCAAGTCGGACTCAATGAACCGTTTGTTTGCCTTGTGGGCTTCTGGATTCCCCAGAAGAGTGCTGACTTGTAGCGAAGGATAAGTGGTTGCAGTAGACTGTTTCTGCGCAGCCAGCTCTTTGATACACCACACGCCAGTATATTCATTCCCGTGTGTACCTCCGACAACCACAACGTTGTTGATTGAGTTGAATGATGATGCAGCAGCAGGGGCAAGGGCACTCATCCAATACAAGGATGATTTCATTGCTTGACGGCGATGAATGGATCGGAGTAGTACAAACGGAGACCTACGGCCTGCGATGATGTGATAAGCGGATGCCCTGTATGACATAGATGAGCGCAATTGGCATCTCTACTGTAGATCCAGCAGATGGTAGAGAGTCCAATGCGGTGAAGTTGAAACGAGCACAAAACGCGTTCGTCGTTGTCTTTCTGCACCTCCGCTATGTCGTACAGTAGGACTCTCCTACGACACGGGTACATTCGCATACCGGTACATGAATTTCATACACAGAATACTGGCGCCTGCATTTCTTTGCTCTCAGTAGCTATTTGCTGACCATAAGTTGATAGCTCCTCCTACAAGAAAGAGACAGGAACCCAGAACTAATTGAAACCCCAGATAGCGATGGACTGTTTCAGAGTCATGTGCGGATTCAAACTCTCATAGATACCGGCACTGACCCAGAAAGGAACAGCGTTGACCCATGACATATCATACCGCCATAGAGGGCAGACTCTCGCTCTGCCTAACAACGCAAATAGCAAGAGGTACCTAACCTCAGAATAACATGCTACCTTCATTTGTAAAGATGCAACCTGCACCGTAGTCTTGGAGGGGAGCATCCAAGAGACGAACTGCTTGGAGTACGACGAGGACTCGAAGATAACTGGCCCGAAACAAGACTACAGCCAGGTTCCTCTAGAGAGTAATTCGTCACCCTAACTGAACTCATTACTAGAAACAACAGAGACCTTTTGCGCTGTTCCGTCGAATAGGCACACCTCACTGTCGCTGAGGATGCAGACGGGAGTTGGAATCAATCCACTTCTTTCAGCCACCATAGCCGTCCATCGATCGTCCATGTGTGGAAATATTGAGGAACCATCAATCAGATCTAGTCCAGATACTCCTGTCCAATCTTCGTAACTCTCTTTCCCCGGGACAACGGATGGGTCGTCCCACTCCTTACATGCGGCACAAACGCTCCAGTTAGAATCACAGTATTGTTACAGAATTTCTTTGGCTCTCATCACTTACTTTCCAGGTTGCAGTCTCCATTTGAGCTCCAGCTATAATAGCACCTGCACTCTTGCCACAGTAGACAGCCGCGTCGTCACCAGTAACTGCATCTAGAATACTTTGCTTCCAGTTGCCCTTCTCCATGCAGTGGTACAACCAAAACGTGTTGCCACCTTCGACGTAAACGAGGTGCGGGTTCCAATCGTCAAGCGCCTCTTTTCCTTTCTTTGAACTAGCTTGTTAGAAGGATTTCAATCACAGTAATAAGGACGCGATCACCCACATAATCTTACCAATGGAACATACTCGGATGAGTCGAATCCTTCAGGCTGTTTCACAGATCCATCATCCAAGTCCAAGGTCAGTGCCTGAATCGAGACTTTTTCACCAAGCAAAGAAGTCAGGTGATTTACGATCTGTGTTCTCCTCTTCTTTCCATCTGCTCGCGCTCTCTGCCGCTGCTTGCCGGGCGATCTGGTGCTGTCTGCTCGAAGCACGTACATGGCCGTTGGTATGTAAACAAACCGCACTACCGGTTCTTCAAGCTGCTCCAGAATCAAGTCCCCCGATGCTTCATCGATCCGTTCCATTGCCTCCAATGCGGCTGGGTCAGGGCCGTTGCAAGGACTTGCCACGACAGACTCCTTGAGTTTATTCTCGATCCTGACTGTTTCTTTGCTGTGCATCGAGGTCAGCAGCGCATCACGCAGAAAGGACTGTGCTTCGGTCGACTTGAGAACACCGTCGGAATAGGAGGAAATGAGGAGAGCATGCCTGGCTTTGACTGCAGCTGGTTCACCACCGCTGACTGCTTCCGACAACCGTCGTTTCACGCTCTCCCTCTTGAAGGGTGGAGATGAAGGTTGTACGAATGCTAATACAGCTAAGTTTTGACACCCCAAAAGGGCCAAGAGAATTTTGCTTTGTCTGTACATGGTTCAAGTGGATCTGCCCCTCATCAGTGTTGGTATCAGAGTAGTGAGAAATTGAGAGATGAAATGGGGGATTCTTCAGATGGTGCGTCACTCGGGTATCCTTTTCAGGCGCGCGTACCACCACAGAATGTTCGAATTGGTTCTCCGCGTGAGATCCAACGTGAACGTTCCAACAAAAAATCAAAAAATGGCTTGGTCGCTCGGTCTCCATTGAACACGCTCTTGCACTCGCATAGTATCCAATCTTAGCTTTTCAATAATACAATGAGTTCGGAGGGCGTTGCCGCTCCTTCGTTTTTGACTGCCCTCTGTTCCGGAGGACTTGCTGGAACCACTGTCGATGTGGCCCTTTTCCCCATTGATACCATCAAAACACGTCTGCAGTCCCCCCATGGATTTCTTGCGGCTGGAGGCTTTCGAGGGGTCTATCAAGGTTTGGGAGCAGCTGCAGCTGGGAGTGCTCCGGGTGCGGCTCTATTCTTTTCCGTCTACGAGGTAAGTCCTGATGGCGTAACTTGCTTTGGCATGTTTGTCGTTGTGGATTGGCAATCTTTCGACCAGTAGCTCTGTATCCATCTTTCTCACATGTACCCTCGGCAGACGATGAAACCCCGAGTGTTAGGCATGCAGAAAAGTGCTGGGGTTGGTAATGAAGCCACGTCGCACATGCTTTCTGCCTCGATGGGTGAAGCCGCTGCCTGCCTTGTACGAGTGCCGACCGAAGTTGTGAAAGCGAAGATGCAAACAGGAGAATCATCAGGTTTGATGGACACGATCCGGCTGGTGCTGAAGGAAAAACATGGTCCCCTGGGAGATATTGCTGGTGGATTGTACCGTGGATATGGCATTACGCTCATGCGAGAGATACCCTTTGCTATGATTCAGTTTCCTCTATATGAACGAGCCAAAGTTGTGATTGGCGACTGGCAGAATGCACCGGCAAGTCCAATACAAGCAGCAGGATGCGGGTCAGTCTCGGGTGCAATTGCAGCGGCTGCGACAACACCATTGGATGTACTTAAGACGAGGCTGATGCTGGGTGTCGACAAGGCAGGCGTCCCGTACAAGAGTGCAGTGGATGTCTTTCATCGAGTTGTCGGAGAAGAAGGTGCTGCGACTCTACTGAGTGGTCTTCAACCACGTGTCATGTGGATTTCGATCGGTGGCTTTGTCTTCTTTGGTGCCTACGAAGGGTATAAATCTGTGTTGTCGCCAACATTGGGATAGGTAGAATGTACATCTATTGAAATGAGATCAGACAGACTACAGGGAATTACTCAGTAGTATACTCAGCGCCAGAGAAAAGGAATCATGGGGCAATGGTTCCACTCGGTCGTCTCCCACGGTTTTGGCCCCTTTGTTTGGTAGTTAATCTCCAGTGGGAAGATAGCAGTGCGGACAAGTATTATATTTACCGGAGTCTGAGTGGGCCCAACCTCGGTTTTCATGATATTGGCCGAACCAATGAGACGTCCAAGATTGCCCGGAGTTTTGTAATGGACACGCCACAATGGTACCGTATTATGGCCGAGACTGGAACAGATAGATGCACATCCGGACCCATCGAAGTGACCGGTCCTTCCTCGTTATGCAATCCCACTGCTGATGCGGGTTGCTCTTACAGCTCCTGCGCCGGTGAGGCAGTGCCCTTGGATGGTTCAGAATCAATTGCTCTGGCTGCGTGGGAGTGGGAGACTTAGACAACGATGGTAACTATGAGGTACAAATATGGAATTTAGTTTTTACCGGAAAGCTAATCCCAAATTTCAAACCTTGCTTTTTGATTCTTCAAATATATTGTTACGGTTTCTTCATCTGAAATAGTTGTTCTTCCAAATTTTGACAACATTCTATTCATGAGCTAAGTTTTCCTGAATGATTCGAGATAGCTCTTCGACGACCACCACAGCACTGCTTCCGTCATACTTATCTTCAATCGTTTTCTTGATGGGGTCGTAGTAGCAAGCACCCATATTCAGATGTTGAAGAAATGACTTCGCCAAAGCGAAAAAATCGCTCTTCATGAAAACTTGAGTACAACACTCTTGACCACCAAGGACGAGAAGATCAACCCAGACAAGCTTTTTACCCGAAATGATCAAATTTTCCAAGCGTGCGTCACCGTGAAAAATCTTTGCAATGTGAAGCTTGTTCAGCAAACCAAACGCCTCTTTTACCAATTCTACAGCACCCGCTTTGGTTGTGATCGGAATTACAGGTTGTCCAACTGGCTCCATCAGGAACGCAGTAATTCCAAAGTCGCTGTATTCATTCTCCCTCTTTGCC
>JAVCKV010073148.1:0-14941 GCA_032274145.1 Herpochondria borealis | reverse complement strand
TCAATCACAAGGGCCTTTTCCACAGTACCTGCCAGTAGGTCAACAAAAATAGTCTGGATAAGATATATTTGGATTATCTTTGGAAAGATAATCATATCTTTTACTTCATCCGCAAAGATATATCTATCTTTAAATGCAGGATATTTAAGATACATCCTCACTTACAGTATCATCAAATTCTGTAAGGTAGGTACTCCGTTCGCCGACCATTTGTATGCCTATTGCATGCATGGTCATCCAAAATTTTAATTTATCGCCCTGTGGCAGAAACAGGGCGTTAATTTGAAAGTTTGAATCAGAGGCAGCAATTCTGCCACAACCGCGGCCCACTAGGCTCCAAAATTTAATCGCACGAGCCTTCCGTCCTGATCTCGTCTCCAATGCCCACATCCTCTCACGGATCAGCCGAAACCCCGCTTCGGCATGGGTGGCACTGACAAAGCAGCCATCAGGCGCCTTGTGTAACTTTTCTTAACGCGTGAGGACAACAACAGCCCGGACTGGAAGTTCAAATGTGGCACGAGACGCAAGAAGAACGGGTCGAGCTACGCCAACCTCCTCATGTACATCACTTCTGCTCATCCCGGCTATCATGAGTTAATTGCGAATTACAACTTTGCAAATCAAACGAATGTCAAGAGGTTCTTTGTCGACAAAAACGCGACTCAATTTCATGGCTGGATACTGTTTGTGACGAATGAGCTGCTCGCCTTTTCCACTGTGAAAAGATGGCTTTCGTAAACAGTCCAAGTTTGACCGGATGTCTGCCCCAAAAATCATAAACTAATTGCGCGGAATGACGCAGGTAGTGGGGAAGAAGGCCGAGCTTTTGCCAGAAAATATTTCCCTTTTGCTAAATGGATGGACTTCAAGCTCTGTTCACTATGTCAGATGCTTTTCCAGCTTTCCATCAAATAATGGACATGGATATATGGTCATACTTCTGGCAACTTCTCGCTTATGAGATGAAACGTCCATTACTGCAGACGAACACATTGGTTGTCTCACCAGTGTCCTTGGAGTATTTGGTAAGAGTTGGAGCAACGTTCTTACAATTGTGAGAGATAATATCAGCACGAACAAGGCAAGTGAAAATAAGCAAATTCTTCCTTTGATCGGCTGCGCGATCCACAGATTCAATATTGAAATGAAAGACATTCTGGCAGAAGATGACGGTACCATTGCAAAGATTGAGATACTGATCGTCAAGCTCAGAAAGTCATTGCAGCGAGAAAATCTCAGCAAAGTTACACATCCACTTCCCATATCCCGCAACGCCGCTCGTTTGAGCTCTACTTTTGAAGTGTTACTTCGCTACAGCAGAATTTTGGAGTGTCTCCTGGAGATAGACTCGTCTGAAATGGATTATTTGCGTTTATTTGTTGCAGAAGATCGTGCAATTGCCCCTACTCTCGATCTGTTGAAGAAAATGGAGTCTATTAACAAGAAGCTTCAAGTAGACAACACTACAATTACAGATGTTCGTGGATTATTTTATCACGTGATAAATCCTTTTGCTTCCTCCCGACTTCAACTAAACGCGGATATAGTTCACAATCCTTATTTTTCGTCTGCTCTGGTTAAGTTGCAGTTGGGAAACAAGAATGCCCTTAGCTATAGTGAACTTGTAGCACAAACATTGAGATGCTTCTGGCAGCTGTTTTAAGTGAAAAAGAAGAGGAGGATTCCTTTGAAGAGCAGGCACTTAAGCGCCAGCGCCGACACCCAGATGCGGGTGGGAAGTCATACGGTGAGACCAGTTTACTGCTCCCAACGTCCAATTTTTGTGAGCGCCTGTTCTCTAAATCTGGGGACACCCTGAATGACCGCAGGAAATTTTCTCTGTCTGCAAACATTGAGGCACAGATAGTTCTGCAGGTGCACAAAGACTTGTGGGGATTGCAGGACGTGAAAAAGGTGATGATTTAACCTTTAGCCAATCATCATGAATAAAAAGTATACGATCAATGCACAGTATCTCGCTTGTTGCATGAATTGGAATGACTTGCATATTCTGGGTAATCCTAGATTATTTATCTTTTACCCGGATGTTTAAAAGATTATCTATCTTACGGAAATATTGCGACAGATACATATAAGATATATGTCCTTTGTGGACTGGTACCTGTAATGTACACGTAGCTCGACTGCCCTGTGGTGTCACGACGAGATTGCCGAGAGGCGTGAGGTGAATTAGTGCTGGCGCGCTCAGACAACCCCAGTACACCAAGATACTGTAGAAAGACGGGACGCGCTACGCTGTTAGCTGGAGAGGGGTTGTCTGAATGTTTCGTGTTGTTGTACTTCTCCGGTTTGGAGGAGTCGGCCGCGCTATAGTCTTTATATACTAACATTTTGAGTGTATTCTGCGCTGTTACAGCTAATCCGTAACAGCGCAGGTGCACAAACTAGAGTGTTCTAGTTTCTTCTAGTAACCGCACTGTACAACAACATAGTACAGCGAAGTACTGTACACAAAAGCGCCAGCACATTGACAATAATTGATGGATTCGAGTAGTTCAAAGTGCAATGACGAAATCAGGCATCCACCTGACTCCTTCCTTTTCGACAGTGTCATGCTGGTTGTGACCTGCTCGTGCACGATTGTGCTTCTGAACAGTAAGGTGCAATATTGAGGAATAGCACTCGTAAATTAAGATATTAAGTTATCTGATCTTATGGGCAGATCAGATGCGGGCATCATAAATTTTCATCATGTGATGTTCGTCTTCGTCCGTATTTCGACCGAGGGTATGTCTGTATCAAGAGAGTTTACGGACAACAAACATTTGTCCGTAATGAACAAGGCCTGTTCGTGCGCTGTACGTGACTAAAGCAAGCTCTACACTGGATCTAAACAGTGCGGGGGAGCAGCGTGGCATCTCATTCCTTACGGACCTCAAAAAAAATCACCAGGAGCTCAGTTTTTGGGGAAATCTCGGTAGAGAGAAGAAAGCACATTCCCTTTGGTGATTTGTACTCTATGTTATCCCCTCACCTCCCACAGGTCAACGATTCGGGTCTATTTGACCACCGGCTCATATCTCACTTCCTTTCTCTCCACAATCCCTACTTTCTTATCCACATCTTCGCACTTCTTGCCCTCGAAACACCGCTTTTTACCATGATCGTCAACCCGAAACTCCTTCTCATTCTAGCGACTCTTCTCTTCATTTCGGGAGATAGTATTATGTCCACAGCAACAGCAGACCATCTGTCCAATCTCAAGGAATGGATTCACAGGCCATCCGGGATTGCGTCGTCCGTCCCGGACAGCAGCCCCCCAGGATACCTCTCAAGGAAGAAATGTGCCATACTGACCGGCAATCTCAAAAGTAAAGCCTCCAACACTGGCTTCGTTACTCGAACTCCACCGGATGGGTACTTTCTCCGTCTTTGTGAGAAATTTCGCCTCAAATATCCCACCTGGATATGTGCACAATGGTTTTGCTACCCGCCGCTAAATATCTGCATCTGCGTGTCGTACGGCTGATTTCTGCGACCTACTATTCTGTTAATTGCGCACGCGTATCGCGTGTTTGGGGTGATGTTCATTGCGAAAGAAATAAATACCAGTCAGTTTCGTCTCTGCCATCGTTTTCTTCTTCGCTTTTCATTCATGCTGTTCTAAACTCTCAGACCTGTCCATATATTTTATCAGTAGCACCGGTTCGAATAATGGGCGAGCCACACTAAAGCCAACAGTACGCCGCAATTAAAATATTTGTTTTCATATATGGTTATTGTGGTGGGATGCTATTCTGCCTCTTTTTGAACAAGGGCCACTGTAAGTTTGTCTGGTTTTACATCATAGTCTTGAAGTCTGGTACTAAGACGTTCTATCTATAGTCCACTGGAAAAATCTAGAAGTTTCTCCTCTCAATTGCAGTAGATCATAGAAGAAATAGCTCAAAAGCCAACGGAAAATATATACGAAGTTTCTACAGGAGCAAATAGACAGTTCATGAGACTGAAAAGAGGTGTACCACCAAGGAATTCAATGAACTCTGAGGTCTCGAAACATTACAAGAACGAGAGCAGAGCTTTCGATGGGAACAGAAATACGGCGTGGTAGGTTAGAAAACACACAGAAAATTGAATCGAGCGAAAGACTATTGCACAAACAAGAAAATAGAGCACGACGGGCTTCTTAGCGGAGGACGAGGGCGCAAAGAGGCAACATTGGATGAGACGTTTCTATTAACTACGTACTTCCATGAAACAACCGAGCCAAAACTTTTAAGGAAAGAATATTGAACGAGCACTCCTCGAAATTTTAACTCGGTCACCACTGAAATATCGAACTCTTCAACATGCGTACTATTCCGGCCTGCTCCCGGACTACGTCAAGCATCACCGTGCAACGCTGAATGTCCGTAACGGGGCATCAGACGACATTTGAAACACTAAAGCATTTAAAAGAAAAAAAATGAAAACCTTCTACCCTAAACTTTAGACCAATTTTGGCGCTGTGTGTCCACTTTGTTCAAACTGCATGCTATTTTAGCGCTTTATCTATTTTCATTGTGTTTTTTCTTGTAATAACAGATTCAAGCCATGATACACTGTTGCTTCCTTCTTGGAAGTAAGACAGTCTTATTTATCTCGGCATTTGCCCCAACTTCCTGATGGTCCTGCTTGTTGAAAAAATGGCCAATGGATATCTACACCGAGTGTAAATTTCAGGTATCAGCTGAGAAATATCTTTGATCTATTTTTCAGGCCGTCTAACTAGTAAACATAATCGGTTGTGTTACAGGCGTACCATAGTTACATACTCTGTTTAGGGTATTTATTGAAAATGTCAAGTTTGCGGAAAGGTACACAGTAGCATTTTTTTGAACTATGTTGCCGCTTAGCTTCCAAATTAGCCAAATGAAAGTGTTTTATTTTTAATTCCGCCCCTATCGCACGAATTATATAACCCAGTCTGTGGTGCATTGGTGACAAACGGCTCATCTCCAGCTATTTAGCACCCAATTACAAGGCTTTTTGTTTATAGGAATAACGCATTCCTGGCAAGCACGGCTGTGTATCGCTTGTTTACGTAGCGGTTGCGTTAAAATTTCGGAAAGCTGTACTTCTTAAAAAACGTTTACAAATGACCCCTATGACGTAGATAATAAAATAGATATTCCATAAATAGTATCACTTACAAGATGAGTTTTCCATAATTTTAAAATGATTCCTACACAAGTATTCCAAAATAATAATTAAAAAGGACAGGGTCAAAACATTATATAGTAAATCAGTTGGCATCTACTTACTCCGGCGTATAAAAGCAAAATACTAATTAAACATTTACATTCATAAATTTTATTAAAAACTTCAAATTTACGTAATTGGGAACATTGAACGAATCGTTCTACACAAAGGAGTTAAAAAATAATAAACAAGTGAATGTATTGCTTATAATGAATATCTATCTGTCAAAATACTGAAATGAAAAGGAATTATCAAAATTATAGAAAATCACTTACAAACACATTAGTATTTATTGCGAATACAAAATTAATTATTAAAATATTACATTTGAAATGGTAATAAATGCATTGATGAGTACAGCGGGCTGCGCCACATTGACGTTTTGAGTACAGTAGTTCCTACCGCATATCAGTGTAACCAAATATTGCTTTCCACAAAATTTAGTCTGTTTCAGGAACAATTTATTTGCACGCGCTTGAATCCATTCTGAAATGCTCGAACTCAAATGTAGTAATATTTTAATTCAGAGCTTGATTCAAATGGCGGTATTTTTAGGGAACCATGTAAAAGTTTAAAACAATGCATGGGTAAATGCATGAAAAAGCACAGATTTAAGCTAACAAAAAACCGACGAAATACATAGCAATATACAAGGGGCTGGCACGCAAATTCGACGTCGCCGTAAGCACTTATTACCAAAAGGGTAGAATAATCTTTTGAAAGACTGCTGCTCATTTCAAACATATTCCGCTCAAATTAGAACCATAGCGACATATTACTATCGAACAGGTCTGGTATCACTGGTACTGTAGTTGTAAACCGTAGTATATAGTTTCGCTGCGTCTGTGAACCAAAGAAGTACTGAATTTTAATTTTTACCACTCTCAGAGTTTCAAAAATGGCACTTATGCGGCTCCCTGTAGTGAATAGTTTCGGTGTAATATTGCAGAAAATTGTTAAATAAATAAAAATCTGTTTCAATTGAAAATTACATTTTCTACCACTGTATTGAAAGAAACGTCGTTACGAACTATTTTTTGAGGCGTATTTTACATAAATTTTGATAAAATAATGAAGTAAAACCAAAAGTTTAAATTTCAAAAATGTGTAAGAATTATGACGTCATGAGACATATTTAATTAATTATGCAGCTGTTCTTAAATGTGAACATTTTAAACTTTTACGCAAATTGTAAAATAGTTGATTTAATACAATAATTAAATATAATCTTGAATGAACCAACCTTATGTTGTTAAAATTGAAACCACTTAGCCCCTTCGCAGGCTTATCTGGGAGACGAAGAGTGAATATTATTTATAACAACACCTTAAATGCTGCATTGATGAGTTACGAAAATGAAAAAAATACATGTAAAATGTAAAAAAACACTGAATGATTTAAACAGAACTTAACATTTAACTATCAAAACATTTATTGTTTTAATTATGGATTAAAGAACAATTTGCGCAAAACATAGATATCGGAATAAAGTTAATGAATGATATAAGGGAAAAGATTAAAATTGATTTAAAATACCTGAATGACAATATCCATTTGGATGATAAAAAACAATCATTTAAAAGTCCTTGAATGGATTGATTAATACGTAAAGTATGTACGAATTCAAAAGATCAAATGAACAGTTATCCAGTTGATAACTAAAAAAGACCTAAGCAAGTTCAAGTATTTTTGACAAAATATTGGTTCCATTTTTCTGTTGGTGAGTATTTCATACGTTCATAAGAAGATACACAACTGGTATTTGTTAGCTAGTAAGTGCGTTCACGTATTATCTCGTGGCTTTTCAAAATGTCTCAGCCCGGACAAAGCAACACTGATGGTTACAGGAAGTTCGAAAGTCTGTCTAAGAAGCTCGAGAGAGAGAGGCATGGCTTCAAAAAAGGCTCCAAGGCCCTTGGTTTCTATGGTATTGTAGATCTGTCATGCTCCCAGAGCCTCTGATGAAAAAATTGGTATTAAAATTATTTAACTAAATACTGGAAAATTCATATTTTTCCATTATTCTCGGGAATATTTATTTCTACTAGAAAAATAAATACGTGTCTATTTTTATGAAATCAGAAATATTCCTTTTTCTTGCCTTAGAATTTCAGTATAATTATTCTTTGCATTTAGATACCGGCCCGGCGTCAATGCTCTCTTGTCTCTTATGCCACGGCCTCACAAAATTCAAACCACCGCCGTTTGCTAACCTTTTTGAATGCGTTCGGAGCTTAACATTCTGTTGTCGTCATGTCCACTGTTACGGGTAGGAAGCTCGCTCAACTTTTGTTTTTTGCATCATGACGAGAAGGAGATACTTGAACCTGTGTGATGTAGGACCCAAAAGTGGGGCAAACAGAACCCGACTTCATCAATCTTTGCAACCATGTCAACTGGTTTCATAAGCAATATGTTTCCATCCGATTATATCGTTACAAGCAGCTTTCGTTGGACACCTTTAACATCCATCGCGCACTGCAAAAAAGAACCTTTGCATGCATGTGTGGTTAGAGCGCATCGTGCTTTGCTTGGTGCCATTCAACTTCTGCGGAAATAATTTGATATGTAAGCACTTCCAGCATGCGAGCATCTCGGGAAATGCGCTCGTGCCCGTACATGCACAAGCTGATCGTGTAAATTGCGAACTCTCGGATCACTTTGCCATTGTCTTCGACGGGTGCAGTGTGGGAAACAATACCAACATGCCTGTTTTTGGAACATGTACACATGCAAATGAGTTGTGATATGAAAACGAGACGCTAGAACTTTCTCAGATGGAGAATATGGATTCTGTGGATGGCAATGAGCACTTCACATTTCCAGACTTAGCCGTTTCTCTTTTTGAAAAGTCGATGAATAATGGAGTTACTTTAATCGGTAATTACTGTTGTAGTAATGGATTTATATATAGAGCAGCATTGGTCCAGAATTCGTTATTTCCCACAGTAACCGCTTAAATCTATTCGTTCCCGACACTATCAAACATATTCAAGAAATAGTGGAATCGGTTCACCGATTGATGAAAATCGTCTGCTATCACATCTCGGCTGCTTAACTACGGAATTTTACGCCTGTTGCTACTGTGTTGTCAAATGAAACACGTTGAAGGTAAAATTCTGCAATGCCTCTCCGCTTCCAATAGTTACTGGAATTATCTCCTCGATTAGAAGACAATGAGATTTAAGAGCTGATTCCAAGTAAGGGAGAACAATTTGATATTCGTAACTTGTGTGACAAGTTGAAACACCTCCATTCCGTCACAAAGTATTTTCAATCCAACGGAACTACTCTCAAAAATGCACCTCTGCTTTTTGACGCAGTCATTCAGCGAGATCGGTAAGAATCCTCGAACATTTCTTCACATGTTCGAATTCTGGAAAATGTGGTCTTTGAAGGAGCTATCACAAAAGTGCAGCTCGTCAGTGAGCACGACTTTAGAAAAGAAAAAAAGCGGGCCCACATCGCATCTCAAGTTTAACTCCGCTGCGAATGAGCGGGAGGATGACGATGGACCAAAGCTCTCTTTGCTGGGGAGATGTTTTTTGGAAACTTCGGCTGAGCGAAATGCGATCGAAGTCTAATTATATAAAACTTCTTATCATACTTCCGACCTCAAACGGTTACCAGCGCATATTATCCGTTGCGGAATATGCCTTGGGGGATCGACGTCGAATAATTCTCGCTGAAAACTTTGAATGTTACTTTTTTTGCACGTCAATGCCCGCTTTTGGGGTCTCCACGAGGCAAACTATAATTTGAATTAAAACGGGCTCATTTTTCATCTCTCTGTAAATTCGTCCAGATTATGATTCATGTCGTCCGGAAGTATCTTACATATTTTCCTCCTGGAAAAAAATATGTATTTATGTTTTCAAACATTTCAAAAATATTTATTTTCGAAGGAGAAAAGAAAAGAAAACATTGCAAGACTCTGCTCGCTGTTGAGAGGAACCCCATGAAGTTTCTCCAGGAGAAGAACTTGGCTATTACTCTAGCAGCTTGATTTATTGTCCTCTAGGGTTTAAATTAAAAATCAAATACTAATGGAGGGAAAATCAATGGTCATGGAAGTTAAAATTTGTTTTCATCCAATTCTGCATAATAATAAGACATTAGTTCGTCGTTAATGGAGCACGTTGTAGAACAGCAGCCCTTTGTCAAGTCAGACTGGAGCAGAAAGTGTAATCCGTCATTTGCTTTGATATTGGTCAATCCACTGGTTTTTGAAGCGGTTTGTTTGATTTTCACGCTCGCACTGACATAAAAGAACCGATTTTGAATGTTATACCACTTTTAGCAATGAAAATTGGACAGCATTTACTGTGACACCGACTAGATGTCAGCTTCAACTTGAATGGCCCTTGACTATCAAGCACGTTCAAGCTGTTTCTACTATAGCTCTGTGTCAAGGTAGCATTTCGTAGAGCTCAGTTTCATAATAAAATTGCAGGTTATGGAGCCTTAGCGATTCAGAGAAATCTGGCGTCGTCGACTTTCGTGTCCAGCTGATAAATTCTACCAACTTTCTTAGTCAAATCCCCTATCAGAACAACTCCTATATTCTGATAGGATATCAACACACTTCATCATTATACGCGTTAATGATCTTGAAAATACGTAAATATGGCACTGCAGTTTTCCGTGTAATGCATTAGAGTTCGATACTGTACCTGTAGTTTGGTACCGCGGCAGCATTGTACCGTCGTTGTATTTATTTTTTCTATTCGCACGATCTTTAGGGCCACGTGTGTTGATGTCACGACTTAGAGACTCTAAATGAAAGATGTCGATTACTTTCATTTCGTCCCGTCGCCAGTGAGCGCTACTTTCTTCGTCCTCCCCTACCTCTGCGCCAGCGAACGCGTCGTCTCTTTTTCCCGGTAACCAACGAACGCGACCTCCTTGTCTCTTTACTATCTTCCTATCTCCCGTCTCAGCACCAGAAAGTGTGCTGTCCCCCTTGTTACTCCACAGAGCTTCGAGCGGTCTCTAGGGTATCCTGTACTCGTCCCCAGTCCCCACTTACTTCCTTGAGGTATTTACAGTCCTGTAACTGCCGTTTATATAGCGTTAAAAAACCACCAGGCCCCTTTCATGGAATCACCTGCTACCTAAATCGAACTGCAGTGCTCCTCAAAGCACTATTATGTGCACACATTCCTGTGTTGGGGCGTGTGATACTTTATTGAGGATGGTCAGGGAAGAACATAAAGGCGTGGTTACTTCGATTTCAAGAGAAAAGTGAGCAGTCATCTAGTCTGCGGATGGGGATACACCCTCCTTACGGTGGCCGGTACCAGTTATCCCGGTCCGTTTTGTTAGATAAACTTAACTAGTAAATCAAACAAGAAAATGAACGCAAACTAAATTTACTCCATCGGTTAACTGATAATTGAAGAGTGAAGAGAAACCAAATGGAGGTGAGCACATAATATTCAAGGCGGGTTTTGTAAGGGAATGCAAGGTATGTACCCGACCTACGGGGTAGTTTATAAGTACATACTAAAGATGGAAAGAACCGAGAAATGTATGAATAAGGTAGAGAGAATAAAGAACTGTAGGCGTCACCCTCTTACAAAAAGTTTGGTCGCATTCTTGCTACTTTTCGTTGGTTCATATCACTAATAGTAGGAGTAGATCAACTAGTTCCCTCCATCTCAGTTTCTCGTCCTCTTATCGGTTGCAAATCGGTGGGTTAAGTGTACTTAATGGAATAGCTTTACGGAGGTAAGAGTTAATCCATATCGAATTTTTGTTTCTGGAGCGGTGGTCAACATGTCCCAATGAATGACGTACCTGCTGTTGCCTAAAAGCAACGCCCGTGAACATAACAGTCTAGGACTCAACACCAGAGATCTCATGCAATTAATTGCTATTGCAATTAATTACAATATCCGTATTGCAATTACATATTGATGCCAGTAAACAACTTGTTGCAGTAATAATTGAAGTGCAAGAAAATATTGCACAAATTATTCCGCATTCAAATAATATTTTAATAAGTGTTGCAGAGAACAGAATAATTGCAATTAATATTGCTACTTAAAGAAATATTGCAATAAATATTGCTACGTACAGAAATATTGTAATACATATTGCTAAGTACAGAAATATTGCAATTAGTATTGCAAACATTGACTTATTGCAGAATTATTTTAGTTTATACTTGATTAAATAAACCTAAGATCTCCTTGTGAATCTGAAGTTTTGTTCTAAACTATGAAGACGAAAAGACGAGAGGAATTTTCATGATATTCTACAGATTCATCTCTATGTTGTTCATTTCAAAATTATTTTCTATTCTCCTAAGGTTGGGTGTCTTTTCGGAACTCCGGCGGCGGCCGCGGCGAATGCGGCCGTGGCTTGTTCAGAAAATTCTGCGACTATGCGTCATACCGTCGCATACTTCAAGTAGATCCATCAATGAACTCTCCCGCCCCGTTCACGCCAAGTCCCGTCCCACCCCCACCCCGATCCACTCCATCCCCCCCAGCCCCCGCCCCAATTCAAAATGAAAGTCAATAAAAATGAGATTGTTGAGGCACTGCTTCAATTCGTAAGTCGTGAAACGAAACAAGTCAAATGTAAAGAGCGCGATCTTCTCATTTACGAGTGCCTGAACCAAACTGTCCCACCGAGAAAGTCACATTCCAGGCTAAAACAGGGTTTCAAAATCCGTACGTCCATCTGCGTTCCTGCTACGGATGTGTAAAATGCAGTCACCGAGCAACATGAGCTTACTTATGCGGTGTACTACGAAGCTTTCGCCGTGTAGAATGCAGCTGGTGGATCTGTTCGTTCGCATATTAAGAGTGATATTCTTTCTGAGTACGAGAACACAATCAACAGATATGTACGCCTCATCAGACTGCAAAGTACTCCATTCTCGTTCGTCACTAGCCGGAAGTATTGTCGCATCAACCGTTTCCAAGCGGAAATCTCTGTGGTGACGGTGCGAGAGACGATCATGAACATAGTGGAGCTCTTGTAGTTGCGCATTACAGACGAAATGAAGAACAAGAAAGGTCCCCTGATGTTTGAAGGTTGGTCCAAGCGCGGCGTTCACTAAGTCGCAATAATTGCATCGTACATGAAAGAACGCCCCTTAAATCATCGTTATGTCGTTACAACTGAGTTAGTCCAGCTGCTTGCACTGATCGCATTGTCGCCGATGGAAAAAGTTGCGGACGACGATAAAGACGACGAGGATAAAGAAAACGACACGGGTTGGTATGAGTCTGTATCTTTCAATGCAGCTACCCACTTTCAGTTCATGCGAGACAAAATATCCTACTTTGGATGTGACTTAGACGAATGCACCGTTTGCCTCACCAGCGAAAAATTGAGTACCAATCGTTAGCTGTCTCGCGCATGCTAGAAGCCGCTAATTGTCTGTCTCGATCATCATCTGAACCTACAGGTGAACAAAATGGTTTCCAGCATGCCTGACCAAGGCAAAAAATCGAGTCTGTCCACAACAAAATTTCCGCTAAGAAAGGTTCCGTGAAAAGTGCTGCCATCCTACGAAACCATACCGATCTGCATTCAATCAGACCGAATAGGACGCATTGGTCAGGTAAAAGTCAAATACTCACTCGTTATGTGCGCATCTGACAGGAACTTCTCAATGCTAACACTAATGAGAATGCATCAATTCCTGTTGACTGCAGTTCATAGTTCCTCGCGAATGTCTCGAAGTCGCAGTACATGCTCTCCCAAACCAACGATGTCACAAAAATGCTGCAAACAAGGAATAGGACTCTATCTTCTTGCCGTGGAGATATTTGCATTCTCTTCGAACATATTCAGAAAGCCGAGCAGAAACCGAATAAAAAAACTGCGCAACTTTGCTTTGAGCGATGCGTATCTTCGCATCAATTCGCATCTTAGCACTGATTTGGCATTCGAGAATGGAGCGATGAAAATTCAGGAACAAAATCGCAAATGAGCTGAAACAGGCATAGAAAGCAGATATTGACATACTTACAAAAAATTGCCTTCTTTTTTGTGAAATCTGATAGTTACGACGACACTTGCATGGAGGAAAATCCCATGAAGCGTTAAACGTTTGATGAGAACGAGTGCTATGTCTCTTCGGAGTTTTTGCTGGGATCTGCAGCAGCGGTAGAACACATCTAGAGCACAACTAGTTATGTCCTTGGTGACACACGCAACAAGCTGAAGCCGCTCATGTTCGAAGCTATCTTGTTTCTGTATTACAACCAGAGACTTTCACGATAGAAACTTGTGGCTGAAACTATTAGCTTTTCTATCTCGGAACGCTGCAAGAATGCACTTCACGAGCTCAATCGCCAAGTCGAATTTGAAACTGAGTTTAGTGCTCTGAGCGACCAGGAGTGATTGGTATGGTTTAGTCTGTGTTTGATGTTTTTATCAATCCGTAAAGTCTTGATTTGAATTGCCATGAAACAACTTACCTCTTTTTATTATTCTGTGTTACAGGGCATGCAGAAATTGGAAATATTAGGTTGAAATTTGAACGAACTACTCTTAGTGCGCTTAAAAGCAAACGAACTTTCGTGTTCAAGTCTCAAATCTGTTACAGAGGAAACGGAAGGCTACAAATTAAGTTTCATAGATTAACATCAGTGCGACATATATTAATCATAAGGGGTTTCATTAATTTATGCAATATTGCAAATATTAAACGTATTGCAGTACTTATTGCAAAAACTCAAAAATACTGCAATAAACATTGCAGTCCAGATAAAATATTGCTATACGTATTGCATGCTGGAAAACAATTGCAATTCATCTTGCGGCTGATCTGTAATATTGGAATAAATATTGCGCTATTGAAAACTATTGCAATAAATATTGCTGTACAGCTGAAATATTGGAATAAGTCTTGCTTTATTAAAATTTATTGAAATAAATATTGCCGTACAGCTGAGTTATTGAACTAAGTATTGTATTATTTAAAATTAATGCAATAAGTATTGCAGAAATGGAAGATTATTGCAATAATTATTGCAAAACTGGTAGAGTATTGCAATACTTATAGCAATTGAAAATTGTACTGCAATAAGTAAAAATAAAAGTTATGGTACCCCTGCTCAGCACAGCTCTATATATACAGCTTCGCTGAATTGATAAGTGACTCAGCCCCAAACTATAATTGACTGTATTGCTGAATTGATGGATGGCTCGACTCGAATATAGTGTGAACAATAGGCCTTTAAGTTTATTCGCATTTCTCCTTTTAAGAATTCTTGTCGCTTGTCTCGGCCATAGACTCGAAGACACACAGACTTTCGACTGACTATAACGCAGCGGCTGCTTTAGGCCTTGCTCTACTTCTGTTATTACCCCATCCTCGACCTTCAAAAGTTTCATTGTACATGTACTGAATGTTGCACCTTGAAACCCATGCGCATCCTTGTACAGTACAGAGGTGCTAAACTCATCACACCTTTTTAAATCAAACCATTGACGATTACATAAATTGTTTGGATGCAAATGAACTTCCCAACCATCTCATCCAAGGTAGAGGGCATATTGAGTGTTTTCTGACATCGCGGAACTTAATTTCCATTTAATTGAATTGAAATACAATGCAGCACTACACCTAACTGGTTTGGGTGAAGCAAAAAACATTCGTTGTGTCCTTGTATGTTGTTGTTTTAGTATGTGTACTGCATATTGACTGCTCGTTATTCATCCGTTCTAATCCCCCCAACGGCATACGCTTGATAAAAGAAAACGTTTTTGG
>JAVCKV010073039.1:0-21767 GCA_032274145.1 Herpochondria borealis | reverse complement strand
TTATTTTATTTTATTTTATTTTATTTTATTTTATTTTATTTTATTTTATTTTATTTTATTTTATTTTATTTTATTTTTATTTTTATTTTTATTTTTATTTTTATTTTTATTTTTATTTTTATTATTTAATTTTTTTAATTATGTCTTAAGTTTGTTAAAGTATTAGTATATTTGAATAATACAATTGAATTAAGGTTGTTTAATTTTGTTTTGTTTGATTTTGTTTGATTTATTTTAATTTTGTTCACTTAATATATTTGAATTTAAGTTAGTTTAATTAATATAATTGAAGTAAGTTAAGGTATTTGTGGTAAATGAATAAGTTATTACTTTAGACTTGTATGGTACATTTTCTGCTCATATCGGAGAGAATACAATGCAGTAAATTCTTTCAGAATAATTAATATTATATGACCATACTATATGACCGTATGTTACCACCATATATTAAGCAAATAGTATGCTCTAAGGCAGTCACTTTGAGAATTGTGTAGTGTAATATTTTGCTATGTAAGCTGCGCTTCTGTCTCCATACGCGAGCGTACAATAAACAGAAACTTACCGTCCTATCTTAGTTCCGCGTCATTAAGCGCCATGCATCAGTTGAACCTCCCTGTCCTCCGTCCCAGAGCATCTAGTAAGTGTGCTCTAGTGACTCCAGTCGTTCCAGTTTGAGCCCTTCGTGTTACCTCGTCCCCCTTTTGCGACCGTCGTTCGCCTCAGCCCCCTTCTGAGACCCTCGTTCTCCTCCGTCCTCCCTTTTTGCACCTTCTTTTTCCTCCGTACCCTTTTAGAGCTCTTCGTTCTCCTCCGTCCTCTATTCTGCGACCGTCGTTGGCATCATGTTGTCCCGTTTAAGCGCCCGTCGTGGGCGCCTTCGCCCTCGGTCCCCTTCTGCCGTCCCTTCTCTACTATCCTTTCCGAGCTGCCCATCAGGCCTTACACCACTTAGTTCCGATTCATCAGTCGTCTTTTATTAGCATTCGAGCTGTTATTATTATCCCTTTGCATTAATGTAGAGGATAATACTATAGACTGCACAGGGCACATGATAGTCTGGTATGGAGCCTTCCGGGTTTAAACCCTAGGTTCGTTTCGGACCTGTTTTTTTCAAAATGGCGGTGTCGCTCGGAAATGTGGGGTTGTCGGTGGTCGGGTTAGTGAGGTGGCCACGCTAAAGTTCCGGTCTCCGCGATCACACAACGTTACACCTCGTGCAGAAGAATTTATGTGAAGGCTAATTAGTGCTTCATGATCGTGTGTATCAACGGGGAGTGCTGGGGTCGCACGCTTGGACGGAGCGAGGAAGGTTTACGAACCCCTTGGTCTTTGCAGTAGTGTAACACACGTTTCCTTTATCTATCCTTGGAGAATTTTCTACTATCTCTGTGTTCTTCCCGTCGAAAACGCGTTGTGCTTGGTAGAAGACCCGGAATTCTCGAAATATTACAGCATAACTTGTCCTTTTGATGCTTTGCTCGCCGTGCCCGTCAGCTCTTTCTCTCTTCTCCCGTTCAGGCAGCTTGAAGTAATAAACCAAATCGTCGGTAATTCGCTTCATGAAATGACTCCGAAAGGTGACGGTGCAGTACGGTTGCCGTATGTACGAGAGGAGTTGTACGGACCCGCCCTGGTGTCTTCTTCTTAGTGCTCGCTTCGGCGGCGCATGCGTGCATGTCCGCTAATTGGGAGTTCAACTGTTCGCCTCGGGTTGTATGGTGGTTTTGAGATGTTTGGTTAGAAGTTGCTTCCGCTTTTCGCGTACGTGTGGTTTTTAATTGTTTTAGATCGTATTCCAATCGCTCTGGTATTTCCAGTTGTTCGTTGTTCGGATTTCATGAACGATACGCTGGAAGAGTCTAGCTTGGAAGCGCGTACCCTAAATTGGAGCAAGTCTTGC
Organism: Herpochondria borealis; assembly: GCA_032274145.1. NCBI lineage: Eukaryota > Rhodophyta > Florideophyceae > Ceramiales > Ceramiaceae > Herpochondria > Herpochondria borealis. Next base: position 19,867 of record JAVCKV010073039.1, on the reverse strand, counting down.
TGTGCTTGACGCGTCGCACCGGCTGGCGCGCCGGAGTCAGCACGATCGCAAATATTCCCGTGCGGTTTCGGTCGCACACACACCAGAAAAGTGCGCTCCGATTCGGTTGCACGAGTCTAGTCATGGCATGTGACTTTGCTTCGCCTTCTGAACCCCCAGAACTTCTTCCCTCGCTACGTCGCAAAGGTAAGTACGCACCGCTCTGTCTGAAGTGCTGTGGATATATATGTCAAAACTTAATATGCATTTTATTTATTTTACCATTAAGAAACAAGTACAGATCTTTACACCTCCGCACTGAAAAACGACTACTACGTGCAATTCATTTAGCTTTTAGCGTAAGCGTGAAAACCTGTGGCTGCCAACTGCGCATCTTAATTCACAATAATATTTGGGGACACGAATAGCATCCTGCCCAGCTGGGCAAGGTGCTCCTACCCGCTCTCCTTTTTTGCATGGTTCTGCACAGCCATATAGCACCAGCCTACTACCTTGCAGCTTCATGGTGGTAAAAGAACCACCATGCGTGGGGTGGCTTATCGCTGTGCGGACGCACAAAGGTATTCTATTACGCATGGTACAGTTGCGCAACGTGTGTGCATAAATGTTTGCGCTGCTGCACGGAAGATGGTGCTCACCAGTGCACGTTCTTACAGTTTTGCACCACTAGAATTGAAATGGTGGCATTTTATGGTGGCGCATTACTGTGTGGCCGTACAGTAGCGTACCACCTCAAATAAAACATTGTACTGTAACACCATTGTACGTTGGTACAGTACTGAATCACTGTCTATGGCCTGGTGGTGCACCGCTGCACATCCGGACTTTGTTGCAGCATAATATATCGTGTGAGGGATAAAAAAAACTGTTCGTTGGTACAGTGGTGCATCGTCGGGTCTGATCTGATGGGAAACTTACTGTAGTGTTTTGTACAGGGTTTCTTCAGCACAGAAGTGCGAAGCAGAATTCACTGCGCATATGTACAGTGCAGGGGATACTGCACTGTAATACTGAATTACAGTAGCCCTGAGACCGTTGCAACACAACGGCCCCGCGCTGCTTTCGAATAGACGTGAACGCGAAGGCGTGCTGGAGCTTGTTTAGTAGGTCCGTTAGCGGACGTGCCCGACTACAATGGGTCGCTCATTATTCCCTCTTTTCTCACAGTAAAATTTCGTTTACTGCACTCTTCCTCGCCTTGAGGTCCTTCTTTCTCTCCTTTCTCATAACTCTATTCCTCCCTCGTTAGCTAACGGGCTGAGAAAATTAGGATTCTTCTCAGCCCGTAAGGTAACGGGGGAGGAATAGATGTATGGGCGTTCTGGCTCTCGTTCCCGCTGAGCGCGTGACCAGGTGTCTCTGTCTATGGAAAACACGCGAATCGGCTCTTGCTCCTCGCCAGCCTGTGATTGGTCTCCGGATGCCTCTTTTCTCTTATCTTTCTCTGGCGTCTGAGGACGTAGAGCCGGCCCTGAGTGGTACCACAGCTTTCTCTCTGTGATAATACACACTTTTATGCAGACTTGTAACTAAAATCTTACGGGGACACATGCTTTGTCATGAGCGATCAAAAAAATGACCACATCTCACCCGCTGGTGCAGTGGGTGACCAAAACGGCAACGGGTCGCTAACTAGCGGCTCTTAAACAGCCATAAAGGTACTTCCGCAACTCTGTACTAACGACACCCCTACCCTGTGTGTGTGGATATGGTAGTTGAGAAAGCCCCAGAATGCTAATCTGGGCTCCAAGCGATCATGCTTGGGGTACTGCAGCCGCCAAAACTGCGGATCCCTTGCGAGGAGTCACGCTCCGCTGTTTTAACAGCGGCTCAGTCCTGGGTGGTCAGGCTAGAACAGAAATTCCTCGTTTTGATCTCATCAATGGAGATGGCCCTCCTCCACCCGGAAGCGTAGACGTGGGAGGTTACAGGGGAGAATTCCTACCTATAACTGCAGCAGGGAAAAGAGATGCAGTTGAAGGTTGTGTCTTCTCACCATCCTGGACCGAAAGCAGTCTGGCGCGGAAGAGGGAGGCGATTCTCTCCCTGCGCGACAAAAAAGAACAGCTTGCTAATCGCCTCGATCATATCGCGCGGGATAGGAGCTTCATGGACCAAAGGTTCGAGATATTGGAGTACATGTGGCCGCACGGGCTCAAGGCTCATGTCAGGTCGTTATATACTAACGTAGCGAGTATCTAACCCTCACCTGTCAGGGATCGAGTACGAACTCGAAACCAAGATCAGCTTCCATCCCTGACGACATCTAGAGTCAACCGTGGAAAATCAGTGGCAGTCGTTAGTTACGCAAACCAGCTACCGCTAGCCACGAAAGTATCCGTCGGACATGGCGCTGGCGGTCCCGTCGGTCTACAAAGTTCCAAACCAAAACGCCGCAGCGCAGAATGTAACAGCGCTGGTACGTGCCCCGCGCTAGTACCTTCAACGGGTCAGACAAAGGGTGAGTGACACATCGAGGAGCAGGCCATCCTTAGTCAGGCGACTTCGGTGGACTTCCTCAATACACACTTCCCTTATGGGACCGATCGGATGATCGAACCATATGGAAGGGATAACGACGTGTGGAACTCGTCCAGAAAGCAACCTTTTCTGAACCCCGACATTTCGGCGGCAGCCGTAAATGCAGAGTCGAAAATCTACGAAACCTAGGTGGCATCACAAACGTTTGGTACACGTCAGCTGCAGGCGCAGCTGCGCCCGGGGCCGACGACCAGAAAATACTTCCCGGGTCTCCTTCACACATCTCGGTTCTGTAGAACTTGCACAGATTAGTGGATTATCGGTGGTATCGCCTTATATAAAACACCCCATTCTCAGTGGCTTGAAGAGTGGGAAACTTTCCGTATTGTTTGAAGTAGTTTGGAAAACGGCATCCCAAAATGGGCTTTTTCAGGAAGAGGCCACCTTAAGCTACTCTGTGTTCTAAAGAACGTGAAGAAGTTGTTCGAATTCTCCAGATCCATTCAAGCTATTGTAGCTGCTAAGATTCCTTAATGAATTGATATCGAGGCGCCATTTCCATGTCAACATATATGTAGGTCGTTGCGCAACATTGAGGACCTACGACTCACCCGGCTTTCTCTGACGATTTGGACCCACGGGCCCGATTGGGCAACTGGACCGCAGCTTCAGTGTGAACCCTCCGTGTCTCTAACGCCATCCGTAGTAAGTGATACAGCCCGGCAGCGCGGCGAGAGAATATTCGCCGGGCCCCAGGCCTTATTGACGAGGCGCCTTAAAATTTTAAACAGTTCTGATATCCTCGTCGCCGATAGAGCCATAAGTTGCTGACGAAGAATTCGCAAAAATATGTTGTCGAAGAGTCGTTGGGTGTCTACCCGAGAATCATGCACAAGACCAGTATCAGTTCGTCACTAGATCAGGCAAAAAAGTAATGAGGAAAGACGTCTTACCAAGTACTTGGGATGACTATTCCCTCCTTAACGTGGAGTCTCTCCTGCTAGTGGAAGCCAACAGGCAGCCATTGCGAACCCTTGGCTTTCATAGAGGGCAGAACCGGATCCTATAATACACGCCCCGGACGCTCATGATCATGGAAGAACGATTGGTCGAATCAGCTTTTTCGGTACCAATTTCAAGAACTGGCTCATTGACGCGACATGCTGCAGCCATCAAGGTATCGAAATCTTCAGGGAAGGCGTCATACATATCCTGGCGGACGGGCACGGAACCTTCCTCGATGAGCTTCACTTTGGTACGACTACCCGCGCCACGGAGGACGGACTGCCTTCCAAGCACGTCAAAAAGCCGTTGACTGCCCACTGTGCTCGCTTTGTTAAGTACACGATGACCTCTTATTACACCCAATTATGCACTGCATTGTCATTTATGATCAAAATCATGACTTTTTATTTCTGGGTACACAGTATATCGTGATTCCTTATCTCTCTATTTATTTTGCAAATCTTGGTTCTGTAAATGCCGTCTGGAGTCACGATTTGTGAATTTCTGGTTCCTTATCACGATTAAACTGATCCGAACCACGGTTTTTACTTGATCTCTGAAAATGGGTCCATAGAAGCATTATTTAGCATTCGCAGTTTTGGGGCTGAAGTCACAATACTGTTCATGTCCTCCGGCAGTACATTTCTGAGATTTTTCGTAAAATTATGTTCCTAACCAATATTTAGAGGAGGCCAATTGGGAGTGGCCAGTTTTACTACGGAATTAATCACGTGGAAACCTATAATCTTCTTGGACGTTACACCTTTATGAAAAATAATGATCCGAAGCATCATTTAGAAGTACGCATGTTCAATCATTCATTGAAAAAATGAATTAAATTTCAGCCTTATCTAAGGTTTTCCTTCATTCCCGCATATCGATTTAGTTATTACACTCAAGTGAAATGTTAGGATCAGGAATCCAAGGACACGAGTCGACAAAAGCATTTGTGAACAAGTTATTGAAAGTAGTACATTTCTCCGCTTCTCAGAAAAGGACGTATGGAATTTTCAACGTTAGCTCACCCAAACTGAAACACTCCAATTTCTGTGCGCGCGCACTATATGCAGTACTTTCAAGTCAGCGTTTCCAATTCCAGTAAAGAGCGAACAGAGACTATTTTTCGCGCGTATTCTCCACGAACCGCTTGACCTTTCAAACCTTTCTTACCGAATGCGCAGCCTTAATGTTGTTATTTCTGTCACACCCCGAAATGCCAAAATCTAATTCATTCGCGTTCTACCCCTACTCCCCCTCAACGCCCGTGGGACTGGTACTCTGGCAAGTTTACCCGAAGAAAACGTGCAGATGGTTTTTTATTATGTTAACAGTTTGCTGAACACGCACCAACATACGAGTTATTCTGTTCCTCTTCGCAGAACTCGCTGTTTCTTCAACTCCGTACTTAAGTCGGAAGTAATACAAATCCCAACCAATGGAACATGGCGCCCGCCGTATGGAACATGAGGTTATGCTCAGCGATTTCTCCCGCAGGACTCATCAACTCATCCATCGACGGAAAATAACTTTATGCCTCTAACTCTTTTTAGATCCGCCCTCCGCTCCATGTCCTACAAGAGCCTTTAAAACGTAGACTATTAATTCAGCTCAGTGAGTCTTACGCTGCTGCTCTTCAGCACAGGGCTGAAATGTATTCCTCATATCCGGCTCACATCATTCACTGTTCATTTCTGATCCGTTTGGAAGCGCATCCTACAGATATAGCACCGCTCTGCCACTATATGTTGAACCAACTCGCGGTGGTCGCATTTCATGTACTTCTACTGGCCTTCTAACACGTTGAGGCGATGTTTCATCCTTTTCAGGGCTGCAATAGACGAAAGCGGGTCTAAAAACATCCCTAAAGTTTCCTTCAAAAGCTTTGTTAATCTCAACGTCAGCAGCTTCTGGCTTGCACCGTTTCTCCATTTTTACGTCGTCGAATGTATTGATGCACCCTGTCAAGCATTTAATTGTCACCATCCCCGGTATTGGCAGCATATGCAGATGTAAACCGCACGGTTTCTACTTCGTCACATGTCACAGTGAGATTGGCCAAGAAGTGAATAATCCATACTTCGGACTTCACCCCATGTCGCGCTACGTAATCATTCCCAGTCGCCCCATTACCAGTTCCCGCCTTGTTCTGCTCTTGACTTCTGAGGCTGGTATCCAGCCACCATTCCGCCGCTGTAGAGCTCGAAAAGGACTTGGTTCACGTGGCCCCCGTTGTTCAGTGATCAAACCATCATTTACTCGCGCCCACACTGTGCCAATACTTATACTTTCGCTGCAACCTCTACGACCAAAGCCAAAATAACTCACCGCAGTTCAGCTCCGCATCGTACCGCGCGCCTTCTTCACCGGCCTTTTCCAATGTTCACACTTTTCCTTTTTCGTTGCTGCAACACAATGACCCACCCTTCGACGAATCTTTCGCATCTCATCGAGTTTTTTTACCACAAGAATGACTCCCTCCCGTATACCCCTGACGCAAACAATCACTCCGACTTTTCCAATGGCTGGAACGATACCTTTTCAGCGATGAAACTCCTTTCCACTCATGCCAATCTATCAGAAGGAATCTGACCAACATAATTCCCAGCAGAGGCATGGAGGATAAAAGGGCTGCTTTCACAGCTCTAGAGACGCAGCACAGGATAATTTACGCACCTTACTTCTCACAAGGCTTTGTCGGCCGTGCAGTGAATGTGGAAACTCTCATAATTTCCCCGCTGGAGAAGCCCGTGTTCGCGCAAAATTTATGTAACAACAGTGCCAACGCCCCCACCGCATACTCCAAGCACATGCCCAATGAAATACTCCCTTTACTTGTCGCTGGATAGCTCCAGAATTTCTGCATCATATCCACCGTGTCGGGGTTATGCCCTATGATCAGCCAACGACAGGAAAGCACTTGAATATCATGCACAGGTTCGCCTAGTGGCAGCTCACGACCAACCCGGCATTGCAGAAACCGATGTGCTCCTATGGCGACATTTTTCTTTGATGGAACTTTGGAATGGCCTCGGCGGAAGTGTTGTTACAGTATCGCTTTGCTATGCATGCGATGGATGTTTTCGAAATAGTTTCCATAGAACGTTTGATGCAGTAAATCTGTCGTTCTATTCTCAGTCTTACAGCACAAAACTTGCACAATACAGTCTAATTATGGACATGGATTGGCAGCATCACGTTCGCCTCATTGAAACAAGAACGAATTGATGCTTTCCATATTCTTATAAATAAGGTTTCAAGTGAAGGCAACGATGGTATGAAACTGTCCTCCTCCCCGCAAAAAGACACTCCGAATACCCGCCAATTCCGTACACAGCCTATACTATAAGACAGACTACCTATCTGGGCCTGTTCTTACAGAACCATGTAACTGACCTGAGCGGTCAATTAAAGGGAAATAATTCAAGTTATTATGGATTATTCCCCTGATTTTTGCCTCGGGGGTAATCCACTTAAGCCCCCTCTTGTGACTATTACCCAACCATTCAGTAGTTGGGCTTTGCACATTTTGGTACGGTATACCACTAAGGTCCATTACCTATATATTTTTTACCCCTAATCTATATACATGTTTCTCTAAGAAGAGTATCGTAGTTCAGACTAAACGTGCGTCCTTGTCACATTTCAGTACTTAACCGGAGTTGCGCGTCCTATCGCGACGGCTCAATAAAACGAAAACCAACTCTGGAGCTTTCTTACGTTCGCAGGCCGAGCGCCTCAAACCATTTTCCCCAGCTGCTGCCTTCCTCCGATTCCCCGACGGTTTCTTGAAAGTTCACCGTAGGTCCCTCGTTTTGTCCCCAACGAGTGCGTGCGATACTCACCGTCTGTGTCCCCGTCGCCAGTGAGCGCGAACTTTTCCCCTGTCTCCGTGCTTCACGGGCCAAGCGCCACGTCTTACATCCTCCATCCTGTCGTTTGCGAGCGCGACCCACGCCCATTTTTGCCTGATTTCCTAGGTGAGCCGAGGGGCGCGTCCGGTATCTCTCCGTCTTCCCTTCCCGACGCCAGTTCGTGCGTTTCTCCCCCGGTCCTTATCGCCAGCGAGTGCAGTATTCCTTTCCCATCAATCCGTGCCACGCAAGCCAAGCGCCACTTCTCACGCCATCTCCCCGACCCCGACACCAGTGAGCGCGTCGTCCTCCGTGTCCGCCCTGGTCGCTATTGAGTACGATTTTCGTCTTTCTGCCCGTCTTTGACGCCAGCGAGCGCTTCTCTCCTTGGTCCCGGTCACCAGTGAGCGCGACCTCCATCTATCTACCACCGTCCTGACTTCCAATCTCAGAACTTGCGAGCGTGATTCCCCCCGTGTTTCCTTCACAGAACATCGAGCGCTCTCTACAGTAACATGTTCTCGTCCCAAACCCATTGATACCTTTACAAGGTATCTTTACTCTCGTGTTTCTCACGATACAGGCCTAGAAACCCACCAGGTCCCTTTCAAGGGATAAAGTGCTACCTAAACGAACTACATGGTTCCTCGTAGAACTATTATTGTATATACCCTTTGCGTTGGGGTGTGTGATACTACACAGCCGGACCCAAACCCGATACAGAAAACTAAACATTGGCCTGATGGGAGAAGTTACAAATCGCGGTTTCTGAGCATGCCTACTCTGTCCTTTACATGTTTGGAATGCAGCCTATGCAGAAACGCCATCGACTCAATCTGGAAGATCCAACCAATTCTCCTTAACAATTACCTGCTTCACCCAACAGCAACAGAAATGTCAGCCATAAAATCAAGTAAAACAGCAACCGCGGCAACAACAGTTGCACCAGCTAGATCAGAACGGTCCAACTGCGCAAGGTCGGTCTGAAGCCATCGCACAAGATCGTAGCGGATGAATATTTCTAGCGAGAGATGCGAGAGTAATCGCCGCAGGGATCGGGCGCTCTGATTGCGGCGGATTTGGGACACCTACCATCACAACCAGCGCGGGACTCGAAACATGATCGACGTTGGAAAAGGTGACGAAAAGTATCTTTACGGGCACGACGACCCTAATTCCGAAACTGATGAGATAGAGTATGAGATCAAACGTGCCCAACTTGCTGCAACTCTTCTAAATGTTACAGAGCGCGTCGAGAGGGAGGTGCTTCTCACTCACGCCATCAGCCAGCACATAGACACAGGTAGCTCGCCACACCACAAGGCCATACACGACATCTGGAATTACAACAAGCAAGCTCTATACTGCTATCTGCTTCGATATCTCCACTTGAACCGCCAAATTTTCTTGTACGAGTCGACTAGAGCGCTTCACTTCGACCACTTTGCCGGTCATGGGAAGGGATGGTGTTTACATTGGATTATACTATGACTTGCAGAAGCAACTGTTCCAGATGTTCGCGTAATTGGACCGCAACCGCACGCTAAACGTGATTAAGGGAGCCATACTTGGCAAAGAACATCGTCATCGCTGCTTTCCGTCAGAGTGCACAAAATGGGAAGATCCAGAAAGTCCATAGAACTACAAAGCTCCCCTAAATAAACTAGCCAACATATTCTACCAGGCCCGATTCCAGACGTCCCGAGTCTCGCAGCCTGTGCTGCCCTAGCCTTTCCAATCCGAAGGAATCGCCACACCAGAGAAGGCGTTTTCCCTCTCACAGCTATGATTTGTCGAATCATCATGCATCAAGGAACCGATGAAACAACCCAGCTCTACTTCCGGGACTATCTGCAACTCGAAAACATATTATCAGCCTCTCCTCATCTCGCTACTATCTCGACAACTGTAGCCTCCAAAAAAACAACGCCATCCACCTCATCCATTTATCAAACCTCTTCACAACCATCCGCGACTTGAAATCCGTGCACGCATCAGAAGCCGCAAAAGTTGAGAAATGCATCTTCGGCGCAAGCATCCGAGCCATCCTCACACTTGCAGAGAAACAACACCTTCGCCTCGACATAATTTTCTACCATCTTTTGCAGCCCTTAATCAGATCCGTGCTCTGGTTGACGCCGGCTGCCGCCAATACATCCAAAAATTCCCCGATAACAGGGTGGATCCTTCAAAGTCCCGGACATTTATCAAATGCCTCGGAGATTCAACATAACTATTTCCACCCGCATGCGGCAAGACGAGAACAATTGCCTTTCTTTGCATTTCTTTACTGCATCAGCCGAAGCTAGGCCATTGCAGGCTGAAATTGACGTAATCCAAAGTGCCAGAGAATTATACTACGAATTTTGATGTAGCCAGAATAGAGATGAGTTGAAACTTTATATTACTTGCCCGAGAAAAGATGGTACTGACGAAGTTTCAAGTAAGCAGCGCGAGGAGATTCTCATGGCGAACGGGACTTTGAAGCGGCCGTACATTTTCCGCATCCGTCAAATGAACCATGAACTGGGCGATCTCCGCGACATCTCTGCGAATTGAGCTCGCTGTAAAGTTCGATCTCCAGTTGTCCAACCTACCAAAATTCCCCGCGGCGGCAGCATCCGTGAAGAGGGGAGATAAACGACCTCTCAAGTGAAACAAGCTTCTTTCTGTGTGCTCTCTTTTCCGCCGCAAGACCACCGCCGCCAAGATTCGGGGTGAACGTCTCCGCTGTTATTTTCGGTCGGCCGCATAAGCGGTAGAGGAGAAAAACATCGCGGCAATCATGGCGAAAGTGCGGATCGCCATCGCGGTTTCATCGATCGGGGTTTTACATATTTTTATAAAGTTTGTACAGCCCGGATCGATGAAAGACAAGATGGATGACTTATTACTACCACTCCCATCCTGAATTCGTTGCATCCACGCCTAATTACATGTACTTCGACAGATTGCTGCATCCACTCCCGAGTGATGGGTTCAAGACGCCGCTTAAAAACATCGACGGCGACGAGGGATGCAACGCTTGAAGTTGATTGCAATGTTTGAAATTGATTTGTACATAGATTTCAAAGCCCAGGATCGAGGGTCAGATTAGAGCAACTTCCTGCAAAGGGACGTCTATTTTTAACAAAACGGAACTGGCGTTAGACTACCAGATGCTGTTGAGTATCTAAAAAAATGGAGGATATTAAGAAATAAAGCATGAATTTCAAGCTGTTTCTCCATATTAAGACTTGGCGGATCCGCTGTTTGAATATCATGAAACGGCACCGAATTTCTGTCCGAGTCATCTGAGCGCACAAGGCTTCGACCCGAAAATCGTCACCACGTATTCTATCCAGGGAATAGAGCGTAGCTCTTCAATCATCTAGCTCACGAGGTCGAACAGGAAAGGTACATCGGCTTCCTGAAGGTGGGCAAACCCCTAAACGTTTAATTCTTAAGTGGAAAGAATTTTTTCGTCGTTATCATCGACACCAGTACCCTATCGAGTAGCGCATTCGCGGATCACATCTACTTAAGCACGGCCAATCGCTACCGGAGGACACGGGCTTGTTTTTTTAAGACATTATCTTCAAGTCTTAATAAAACATATGCCCTACAGAATGGCAAAAGCCAAGAGCATGAGCTTTAATGCATCAGGTGGAGTTGATATAAGTAAAATCTTAGCCACCTGCAGCCAGGTAACTAAAAAAATTTTAATGCTTGCGTCGTAAAGCATTGTTAGTTCATGCTTTTAATACATCTTCATATTTTCCTCGCTTTGTCATTGCAGCATAAAAAGGGTCGCGAAATAATAGCGCGTTACGTCACACGGCGCACAAGCCCATTTCTTTAGTCGAGAGATTCTTCAAACGAAACATTCTGATGCTGAAAAATCCCATGAAGCAAGGAAAAAAATTCTTACTTTTCTTTCATCCAGAACACACACTTTTCAAGTCAATCGCACTTCAGTGGAACCATGGAAACCCCTTGATGTTGCGAAAAATCTATTCCTTCTTCCGTCGATTGATCCGAGCGACTTTTGAATCAATGTTGCGTAAAAATATGACTACGTAGCTACAACATTTATCGAATTGTGTTTAAGTTTCATCCAATTCAACGATTTCTTGTACCATGAAACCCTCCACGAGTCGTGCAAATCATGAAACAGATGCCAAAAAAAACCGATCCAAAGAAATAGAAACTGCAGATACAGTATTTATGGTGGTAGCTGAATTAGCTTCGAGCAGATCGGCGAAGAGCTTGGCGCAAGCGAATACATGAACAGAGGAGCGTAATGCAGAAAGCTTTTAACGATCAAAAAAAGAGCAGTTTGAGATCTTGAGTCTTGAAACGGAAACACAGAGGGCAGGCAGTAAATTTTATAAAGCACTCCAAATAAAATGAAAAGCAATCTATTTTCGATTCTTGTTTTGATATGTTTGAACAAAAAAAATGATGTCAATTAACTCACAAACAATTCCTCTTTTCAAGAACTAAACAAAACGGAAAAAATCACTCTTTCAAATGAAACAGGAGACAAACGAGAGGTAAAAAGGAGTGCTCCAAATTCATATACTCCAGATAAATTGTTATTAGCAAACTATGAAGTATTAGATGATATTTTAGAATCGTATCACACATATGCAATATCGATTAAAAAAAATTGAAAATTGTCGACTTAATCTCGTTTTGATGCATCTTTAGCGATTGATTCCGGAAGTGTTGAAGTTTATTAGATTATTAAGAGAATCTGCACAGAAAAAGTCTATGCCAATCAATAAAGCACCAGAATTTTAGCGACCGCAACGCAACCGCAAGCTGTTCAACGAGGCCGCGAAGGACGTGCAGAAGTTCGGAGTTGCGCTGAATCGGCTGGTTTCATCGAAAAAGCTGTATGTAGGATGAAACCAAGATAAAGGCCATTCCATGTGCCGTCTACATTGGTTAAACTCATAAGCAGGATAAAAAGTACATGAAAGACCTTCTGTGCGAGGACTGGTCAATGTAATATTGTTTTACTGTTCTGCAGGGCTATCTGAAGCTTTCTGTCGATGGCACGGACGGTGCAAACTTAATTGATCTACGCAGCTCACGCGACGGCTCACCGGAGCCTAGCGTTACAAGCTTCGAAGTATAAAGTGTCAAGATGGACCATGAAATATCCATGGATCCGGAAGTTGGTGCCATCGTACCGGGCGGTAGTTAGAAAGCTCAACGTTCATTGGTACTGAAAATCTGACAATAGGTTTATCAGGGATGTTGAAAGAAAAGGGAAACCTGGAATAAATGAAAAGGGCGGTTCAAGCAGCGGTAGACGGAAGCGCTACAGAGTCTCTGCTACATCTGTGGGCCGAAAACTACAAACATATCGAAATCCCGTGAGTATCAGCGGCAGCCCAAGGATCTCAGAAAATCATTTAATATAAAATAATTTAAAGTTTCTTCCAGATATCATTTATTTTTTGAGAAATTTATGACGAAGAAATTATTTTTTCCAGGCAAAATTCTGTAACAATTTCTGACCCCTCCTTACAGTATTCTCAAATTTCAATTGTCATAAAACATTGCATCCGGGTCATTAAATCATTCATTTTCTCTTCAAAATTGCCCGACATAATGTATTTTTATATATTTTTGGAAATTTTTCTGAAAAATAAATTATTTTTTCAACGCTTGACAAAAAATAATTTTTGTCGCGCTCTATCCCTCAGAAATAACTCATTTTTAATGATTTGATGGGGAATAAATTAAAAATTAAATTTTGAGATTCTTGGGCCACAGTAATACCACAGCAGCTTGGGTGAAGTGGACCATGACACCCATGGAAAGAACGCTCGTTACCCTTTGCGATTTCCAAAGAAAGAAAGGCCTTAAATAGAGTACTCTTTATTTCGTAGTGACGGTTTGAATAAAAAAATCTAAGTTGCCTGCTGTAAAAGCTGTAGTTAAAGACATGTTTGACCTAACGTCCGTCCTGATGTATTAGTTCTTTTAAGTGCACCTACTTTCAAACTAGTTTAGAAGTATGATGTCGAGAGGGTCCAGTTCCGCAGGATCCAGAAAAGGAAAGAAGCAACACTATTAGTACTTACCAAATGATTACTGTAGCTCCGCGGAGGTCGTAGCTGCACGGAGAGGACAATTGTTTGAAATAGGGAAAAGAGGCACATATTCGTTGAAAGAGACAAGAAAAAGAGAACCAGAGACCCTAGGCATTGTAATTGGTCGGTCATCATTGCCTGGCTTCCGTTTATGATCTGCCAGTTGTGCGTAGGGTGCCTCCATTTAATACTCCACCTAGATTTACTGTTGCTTTCCTACTGTACTGTAGTCAGAGCTCATAATAGTTCCAGAAAGGAAGCATGTTCGTGGAAGTGGTCTACCAGTAGTCCTAGTAGGAAGAAATGTACATTGACAAGCCAGCGCTCTCTCTACGAGGAGGGCGCCAGTATGGATGGCAGTGAACCACACGCACATTTGCATACACAGGGAGGTTGAGAGAGAGAGCGGGAAAAGCGTCCGCAGTGGAGGGGAAGCTACACTCGGGTTGGTGCCCAAGTGTGGGATACTGTATAAACCACTTAGCGAGTGCCTGTGTTTTACTCTAGCCTGTCCGTATCGCCCAGGTCTCTACTAGATTACGTCCTTCATAAATTTACTCACTTGCGAAATTGGGAGCTTGACAGGGCAGCGCAACTGCGACAGGATCAAACGGATTGAACACTACATTTCTCGTCATTTGTATTCGCCTACCTGTTCTTTATCAGCAAGTGGTGTATGGAATCCGCTTACCAATATAGCACCGAGAGGGGCAAGGCGTGATGCGGGTCCTGGGACACCGGCCATGGAGGTCGACGAACTAGGAATGGATTTAAAGTTTGCCAGTGTCTCTCTTCGAACGAGAGACGGGGAACGTCATTTCCAAGACAATCGAATGTCGGGTCAGATAGAGGGAGCCGTATGCCTATGCGTCACAATTTCCTTGTGCAGAAAAGGAAGATATCGGGTGGCTCTGAAATTATGGATAACAATTCGATGAAAGAGCGGTTCGGCCATCGTTCGCTTGAGCATGAAAAGTGTTTGAAATCTCCGTACCCAAATTCGTTTACTAGTACAAGATATTTTTAAAGTAATTACAATATCAATTAGCCCACACATTATGTAGGCTGATCAAGTTTAGAATTTCTAAGAGGGTTGATGCCGGGCATTTCAACGGTTTATCTCTGCAGCGACTGGCAATTCTCTCTCTATTGATGCGTATCAACGGATTAGTCTAGATCAATAATCTGAAACAGTGATTGGTGATCTTGATCAATTGTCTTGACCAAGTGGAGGCGCAATTTCCGAGTTAAATGCCATTCAAAAGTAAGCAATGATGCTGGGCCAAAAGTAAGCTACATCTGGATCTGCCGGGCTTCGATCCCGGTACCTCTCCCATGCTAAGGGAGCACTCTACCAATTGAGCTACAGACCCTTTTCCGCTGGAGCACTACCCGGCCCAATGCATCTTTTATTTCACGCATATGGTCAAGTTAATAGCTTTCATTCTTAACTGCATCACCCGCTTTTCGTGGCCTCAGCCCCACCGCCAGCCGCGGGCTTCTCTCCCCATCTGCTGTGAGCCATTCTGCTTTGAACCACCAATTCCTCTTCTTCGTCTCAGGTGCAGTGGAAAGGAACTGCGGCCGCTCACCCAGCGAAATAACCGGCAAGTCGCTCCAGGCGAAGTGCATGTCGTCCTCGTACCCTTCTCGGAAGAACACGTTCTGCAACAGGCTCCACAGCAAGTCGTAGTCCGGCTCTTCATCCACCTCCAGCCGCAAGATATAGTGCAGAAAAGCTGCAAACTCCCATGGGAACCCCCTCGTCAGATCCCCAATGGAAGTTGCGGCCTTAGCATCCGCCATTTCCTGCGCAGCCCTCCACCCTTTCCTCCCAGGCCGTTTGGCATCCTCCCGTTCCCACGGAAGTTCACCCATCGCTAAGTGCACCAGCGTATACGCCAGACTCTCTAGGTCGTCTCGTCGCCCACCGCGGAGTCCCCGATCCTGGCGCACGGATGAGAATGCCGTCGCCCGGTACTGCTCCTTACTCTCTTTCTGCCTAAATTTTGTTCCGGCATCAATGTACCGGTTCCGCAGGACAGCCGCATCGAAGTGCTCCGCGTTTTCAAAGTCTATCACATAGACATCCCCCTCATCCAGCAAATACCGCCCCATCATCAGGTTCCGCGGGCATATCCTTCGATGCAGAAGTCCGGCTTTGTGGATGGTCTCGAGGCGCGTGACCCCCTGCCATCCAACCTGCAGCACACTCTTTAGCGAAATGGACCCGCCGCACCGCTCCTTCTTCACAGCCAGCGTCTCATCCAGTCGGTCGAGGATCAGATAGCTATGCTTCTTCCGCGTGATGGCGACATGTACTTTCGGTATGCCCACGTTGCTACCCGACATCGTCATCAGATGGTCGTACACACGCAGCTCATGGTTGTGCAACATCGTTCGGCGATCGACCTTCTTTACTTTGACGGCCGAGCCGAACAGATTGTTGAAGAAGACCCCTATGTGCACATGCCCTTTCTCTAGGCCAGGGTACTTCGGTCCTACCTTCCACCAGCGCTCGTCTGCGAGGCGGAGGTAGTGTTTCACCATTCTTCAAAGACTCGTTGCACAGGATATCTATAGGCATGGTTAGAGAGAGTTTTCAAACCGAGCGGTAAGGATCGCGCATGAACGAGAGAAAGAGTGGTGGTTATAATTACCTGCAGGGTGTCCCTTCGAGTTCTCGAAAGGATGGCAGTAAGGATGATTAGAAAGTCTGTTGCGTCTGTGCATGATTGAAATTCGAGGAGACGTGGAGACGTTGAAGTACTGTCGAAGGGTGCGGTATCCCTGAACCGCCCGGGCGCCGCTGTCGGCTGGGCAATGGGGAAACCGTGGAAGGTAAACCAAGGCAATGCTGATAATGCAGCGCCTCAGAACCCACACCACCTTTCACTGGAGGTTCTACAACCGAGAGATGAGATCTGGCGTACATGGCTGAATGTAATGTGTCGGTACGGCTGAACGAGCTCACGGAACAACCGTCGGCATGTAAAAATCTTCTAGTCCAGAAGCAAGAAAAGTGCCGCCGCCAGTGAGTTCGCTTCAGACTTTGTCAGTTGCATTGCCAATGGCGAGAACTCCTCAGGTTTTCATCGGTTGCTTTACGCGAAAAGCGGCATTTGGCTGTCTCTGCAAGTGTCGGCCGGGAGATTGAGTTTGCCAAGAATAAAGGCGGCAACGTAATTTGAATCTTTTGAAAAAAATAAGAATCCGAAATTAACATGAAATTAAAGATAATAAATTTGATGGAATCACACTATATTATTATGAACCAAGTTACTGCTGGAAATTTGGTTCATAATAATATATAATAATATGTTTAGTAAACCGGAAACGTCATTGTATACAGATAGCAAGTGCAGCACTGCGCTTTGGTTTTCTCTGCTCCTCGTAGGTGCATTTATTTGCTTAACTCTCATTGTGATCTTGCAGTTCGCATCCACATTCTATTCACAGCCATCTTCTTCGTGATTCTCTCTAAAAAAAGCCACTTCACCCCACACTGGCTTTGGCTTTCGTCGGAGCATGGCGGCCAAAGCAGAGCACCCACCAGTAAACGTCCAGAACGAAGAAGTTTGACAACTCTCTACTGTTACTGATAGCGGATACGAGGTTGAACTGCTGCAGATGGCTTCCTCCTAGTGTCGGAAACGAGGTCGGCTTAAACTTATTCCTCGGTTAATGCTTGTAAGTCGCCTCGGCATTTCTACTTCCACGGTGCTGCAAAGAACGAAGTACTGTCGGTGCTTTACATTTCGTTCTTAGTTCTCGGATGGAGTACAATCATTGCCGATGGCGTTCATTCTCGCTTTCTCGGACTCCACGTCCCTGCACCATGTCCTTCTTAAATATCGGCCGGTCGCCGTTTTTCGAATTGCGCCAGTCTTCATCTATCCACCCCAAACGAACATCCGATCCCTCTTCACCCGCCCGCCTGCTCACTCCAGAAATCCACACCGTCCTCCGAACCGGTCTGCTTACTCGCCTACCCGCATTCTCGCCTGCTCGCCTGCAAGTTTTCCTGCCAGCCTACCCGTCTATCCGCCTGCCCGCCTTCCCACCTGCACACCTGATCACCTGCCCGCCTGTCTGTCAGGCCACCTGCCCGTCTGCTCACCTGCCCGCCTGCCCGCCTACCCGCCTGCCGCTTGCCCTCCTGCCGCCTTCTCCGCCTTTGTTCGTTCAAGGTACCGACTGTCATTCAAGTGAACGGCATGTTCCCTTTCGTGCGCTACATTGCCAACCGCTGCCTATCAGCTGCTATCCGTGGCGTACGTGTGAGGGGATTCGCATCCAGCCCGTCACCGGCTGCACGCGCAAAAACCAGCGCAATCGCCCTGTCTTCATCCGCCTCCAGGACAATTGATGATGTCCTGGAAGGCTTGACAACGCGAGTGGACGACGTTCCGCTGCACCCGCGAGATGTTCGCCTTTTTCCGCGCTTCTCCGTCGTCGCCGACGCTGGGAGCGAGAGCAGGCTGCCGACTGAAGAAATGACCGAGCACCGCGATGAGATTCAAAATGCGATGGACATTGACGAGTTGCAGAATTCTGTGAATTTTGTGTCAGGCGACGGGTGCGTGTGTGGTGAGAGGATAGGCGCAATGTGTACGAACAGCAAGTTTGCAGCCTGTGTGGCAGAGGGTGGCTGTGGTGAGGCAACTTGCACGGACCATACGGAGGACAGCGGCGACGGCAACGGGAGTGATGACAGTTACAGCACTGTCGATGGTACCCACGCGCGCCCTGAGCTGTGCATGGCGGCAGCTGGCGCGACTGGAATCGGCACCGATTTCGACGCTGGCGACGAAGGAAGCCCGTTCATGGCGTCTCTGTCAGTGTTCTCTGACAGTCCTTTATTTACCAACGAGTCTGTGGAGGACATGTCTCGGTCGCTGCGTAGGCGCACTTGTTGCACTGAGCACATGAACGAGATCGGAGGCGGTGCGTCGGGTCACTGGCATGGATATAATTCCTTGGTGCGCTCATCTTCGGTGTCGAGCAGGGTTTCGACTAGGCGGTCGAGTGGTGAGCGCACCGCTCGAACAGTTGGGGAATGTACCGCTTGTGGTTCGGTGTATTGCAGGTGTCGGCAGAGTTCGGGGCAAGGAGTGACGTGCTTCTCGCACGTGAAAAGAGCGTCCCGAAACGCAGGACAGAGGATTTTTAGATTCATGACGGTGACGTACTACTAGCTGCGTTAGCTATGCAAGAAAGTTTAAACCACTCAATGGTTAAATGGGATTTTCGCTCGCACGTGCGTCATGTACACATTGATGACAGTGACTGGTTGTCTCATTTGTACTTGCAGTGCTCGTTCGCTGTTCGGATCTTCCATGAATCGATGTTCCACAAGGGCTCGGCAGACGGGAACCTGTTTCATACGTGTCTCCAAGCCCGCCGCTGTGCTGAAGTACGCTATGAAAAGATGACAAAACGACGGGGTCAGATAGAACCGATTCTTCTTTCTTTAGTTGTACCCAGTTGCCAAAAACTGATCAGCACCGTTCTACCCGGCGTTTAGAGCTCGTACAATCCTGGCGCTACACGGGTACTTCCGATATCTGCTGTACTATATTTTCACACGGCTTCACCGCGCCATGCCCGCAACTGTCTGCTTTACGACTCAGCGTTGGTCCAGCAGAGATGATTTGCACAAACTTCCCAGCTACAAACAGCCCTCTTGCACCAAAGTAGAGTACGTGATGAGATCAACTGTTCACATAGCTAGCGCACGTTTCAGCGTGCGCGTGGATCCTAGCTGCGGCAGTCAGACTGCGGTGTCAAATGCCTTCCGACGCATGACCGCCAGGGTTTAAAAGACGTTAACTTGATTATGACACAGTGGTACCTTTCCCGCTACGATGCAGGTACCCATGCAGTTTATTAGACTCACGTAATCAGAAACGGCAAATCAAGCGAAAAAATCAATTTTATGTTGCAGCCGTCCAGATGTGGGAAAAATGCACAAAATTAAAATAATCTAATATAAACAGTAGCCTAAAATTAACATTAACTAAGGGTGTAAGAAACATTTTCCCCTTAATTTTCATGTAAATGGAGAATGCGATATCATAAACTTTTCATTAAATCACATTCTCTATTTCGAAATTCTAAATTTCAAAAGTTTTTGTGTAAAAAGTTACAAAAAGAATATTTTAAACATCTTGATGGTCATGACTAGTAAAAGAAGCATTTTCATGTTAAATATGTATCTTTCAAAAAAATTACAACACCAGTAATACTTCTGAACTAAAAAATACATAACAACTATGTAAAAAAACTGAACACTTTGAAATTTTATCTAATTTGTTTTCAGACTTAATTTCCAAACTCATTATTTAGAAATTATCATGTCTTATATTTTCTGTACACTCGTGTATTGTTATGAAGACTAACGGGGAGTAGAGCTGCGCTGTAATGCTGCTTACAGTCGCC